>JZKD02S1565226.1:26010-39154 GCA_000966675.3 Picea glauca
ATAGTTTAATTTTTATTTTTTGTTTATTTTGTTTATGTTTTGTTTTTTAATTGTTTTATGTTTTTAATTTATTATATTTTAATTAATGTTTCATTTTTAATTCTTTTTAATTTATATGTATTTTTTAATTTTTTCATTGTTTTCATTTATTTTGTTTTTAATTCTATTTTTTAGTTTTGTTTTTTAATATATGTATTTATTGTTTATTATATTATTTATTTTAATTTGTTTTATTTAATGTTTAATTAATAAACACTAACCTAATTACTAATTTAACAACTAACTTAATTATTAATAAATAAATAAATTAATTAATTAATAACTAGTCTAACATATTTTAATTAAACGAACTATACTAATTTTATTACTAACATTATTAATCTATTGTTCCTTTTAGCCTAAGTTTGTTTATTCATGGATGGGTGGTAGGTGAGATGTAGCCAATGTGACAAATGGATAAGGGAGTGAGTGGTGCATAGGTGGATGAAGGATGCAGTAGGGTGATGGAGGATCGAGCGAAATGGATGGAGAGAGAAATGGAAACAACCGAGAGACCAGAAATATAGGAAATTCATCATGAGACCCACAAATGATATCTGAATCATCAGATCTCCTATAATTATAGGACCCTAACATAAGCTCCACTTGGGGATGGCATCTCCTGAGGAGGTGTCAAGAATCTCAGACCTCTTGAACATGCATACCAGTGTTTTATCCATTGGGATGATCCCAACATCTTATTCTGTAACTTGTACCTATTTTGATCTTTCAACTGAGACCAAATAGAAAAGAACACTGCTGAAAAAGAGATGCTTAGAATGTTGAGCTTATTCACATTCTCCTATCCTAATCTACTGCAATCACTGCTCAGCTAGGTAATGGAAAAATGCCAATGCAACCAATCCAAAAATTGATCTAATAACTCTGTTCTTCCACTATATTTGATAAAACTCAAAAATAAGTCTGTTACTCGTGCTTGAGAGTAATTTCCAGCCTGGTCTTCACCACAAAGGATTTGATAAACTTGAACAATAGAAAAAATACTAGAAATGGAAAAGGATCCTGTATTGAAGAATTTCTCCATATATGTATTTACAGGATCAATATAGGCTTGGCCCATCCTTTGATTTTCAACTTCAAACAATTCAACATCCTGAGTTGATTTTTCACCTATGCCTTATGTGTCTTCCAACACTTCTTTACATGACTGCAAATGCTTTGATGGGCTTTGTGGTGATCCTCCTACTAAACCAGGCAATAAATCCGATTGTCTGATCATATCACAATCATAGATGTTTTTCAATCCATAACTGAATGTCAAAACATGCTCCTGACTACACATATCATCTAAAATTGCTGCTATGGGATCCTGAAGGGATTGACAAGATTACTTCATTGATTCACATGAAAAGTTTTGTCTTTCTATGTATTTATCCTTCAACATTTGTTCAAGAATCTCCTTCAATATTTGAAATGAATTATAATCTAGTGGTACAGAATTGCATTCCAGTGATTCAAATCTTGTTTCGAGCTGTAGACTTTGAAAATCAAGGGAAATTAGTGACTGTGATTTTGGGTCTAAAAAATTTCCCATGTCATCAATGGCATCCTTTACTAACTCATCATAAATTTTTTTCTCTTCACTATTTACAACTTGCCTAGAGTTTCTTTTCAAAAACTGAAAAGATGAGAAACATAAGGGCAAAGATTTTTCCCTTACTTCGAAATTTTTTGCATTTTCCTCATCGCTGTCATGATTGTTGGGTAGATGTTGATTGTCATATCTGAGCTGTAACTGATCTTCTTCTTGCCAACGATATGCTGCTGATTGTTTTGAGCAGTCAACATCTTTTTCAGCCTCATAATCATCATCATACTGATCACATTTGGGTAGATTATCCACGTAAGAAATGTCATCCAACATGCACATCAAATCAGCTGGTTGTTCCTCTGCAAGTTCAGATGGAACTTCATCTTTGAATGTGTTGTGAATTGAATACATGAAAGAATCATTATCCAAACCATGGTACCAAGGGTGACCTGCAAAAGTTTTGGGAACATTGGCCCTTTCTTTCTCTGAAATCAATGGAACATGATGTCTTTGAACATCAAGTTTTTCCCTTATGCTAATCTTATGCATTATCTCTCTTACAGTGTTTTCCAGAATATCTAATTTCATTTCTGAAGATATTAGATGTTCCTTTTCAATTCTTTCTTTCTCTTCTGCCCTTAGCTCAGACCTTTTGTTTAGCAAGTTATCTTCCACATCAACTGCAATCTTTTGCATTTCTTCAAGACTTGCAGTGTTCCTTTCTCTTAATTGGAATGTCATCTCAGGATCAAAAGCATCAGGGTAATGTAAGTGAGCTAATCCTAGGGGTGGCCTTATATCAACCGACATTGCATGGTACACCTTATTGAACCTTGCTGAAAAATGATGTACTGTCTCCCCTGGCTATCTTTTCAAATGGTCATACTCTTCTAGGATGAGAAAGACATTTCTCATGATCACCCATTGATCTAGGAAAACTTTCACAAATTGATGAAAATTGTTGATGCTTGCAGTTGGAAGGTTCTTAAACCAATATTTAACTTTACTTAGCAATGATAGGGAAAACATCCTGATATAGACATCGTCTTCTTCCACCTCAAACAGATCAACAAAATCCTCAAGATTTTGAATGTGTTTTTCTGCAGTGATATTCACATTTTCCCCATCAAACCTGGGAAGGTTTTTTCTATAATTGGAAGGGAATTCATGGATAATGGAAGGTAAAACCAGAGGCTTGTATATGTCTGGGACTTTCACAGGTATAGGAGGTAAAGCAAGGGGCTTACAACTATCTATAATTTCAACCCGTAACTCTGGGATTTTTACATATGTGTTAGAGATCTTGATAGCCGTGGGGAATAAAGAAGGAGGCTTATGTTTGTCAAGGATTTATATAGGTGTAGGAGTGTGTACTAGAGATATGGGAATGGGTTCAATCCTTTGAGGTTCATCAGGTTGAAAATGATCATCCTGAATTTCAACAATATACTCTGGACCAGGATCATGATAAGAGAGAAAGTAATTGCAGATGAAACCAATAATATCATGAATACAATTTGAGCTTGAGTACTTGGTCTTTCTAGGCTGCTTGGTCATGCTTCAGGTTCTTCCTCCAGTGGAGTCTTTGAGTTGGCACTGTCTGGAGATGATTGGAGTCGCCAGGTGAAATATTTCAGCCTTTTTGTGTATGGTCAGTGTCCAATATTAGTGATCAGATCCGGAACTTGAAGTGCACTACTGGAGAAAGTCCCTAGTATGGTCACCATTCTTCTAGCACTCTGTAATTTTCCCAAGGCTATGGAGGTAGTCATAGAGGCAACATCAAAACCACTTCGAGTCTTGGATCTAGCCCTCCAAGACTCAGAGAGGGATATCTCTATCTGATATGGCTTTATTTGGAAGGGATGTTAGGCTAGTTATGAATTATGGGGTTTGTTTTTGGATTTGAAGTATATGGGAGATTGAAAACTTTCATTTCCATTGGGCCATGGGGTCTGTCCTCAAGAACAGGGATCTATCACAGGTTTTAGGATGAGTTCTTCCCACATGGCAGGTTAGAAAAACTGTTGGATCTAATTTGATTAAATGCAATGAAACAAAATAAAGGAGGAAGATAAATAGGGCATAGTAGCAATTAATAATTCCTTAGCCCAATTTTAGTTGAAAAAATGCAGGTCAATAAAGGACCTGAGACAGAGTATGTGTGCATAAATGATGTTCTTAATCTTTCCTTTAATGACTAGACCAGGAAATACATGAAATGGTTTTTACAGAAGTAAGAAAACAACTACTAAGAAAGGAAAACATCACCAAGGAGTTCTTCACAAGAATCTTGTAGGTCGAGCTTCTTTATTTCTAGTGGATCCTTTGGAAAATTACATAATATCCCCTAAGGGGCTTGAATCAAAATGATCAATAATCCATCCCTCCAAATTTTTCTTACTAAAATATATAAAACTGAGTCTCCCCAAGCTCAAGGGGTTGAATTCAACCACCTTGGCCAAATATAGCAACAAATCCCCAAAATCTGGAACTGCAAATTTGGCCAAATCTGGTGAAAATAGGGGTACGCTCATACATTTGTTTCTCCCAATTGGTAACACCTGTGAAAAAAATGTAGGAGGTTATTGTATATGATCATGTGATGGACAAAAAACTCCTTCGGTTTCTTCAATTTCGTCTCCATATCGCTGAAACAACTCCCCCAAAATCAGGACTGAAATAGAAAGAACAGAAAATCCAAAAAATGATGCTGAAAGATAGCTTTGATTCTCCCATATGGTGGAGCCTGTGAAAAATATGGAAGAGGTTTTTTTTATTCAAACCATTCTGAACAAAAAAATCTCTCGGGTTTTAAAAATTCGTTTCCATTTTCCAGGAATCCACTTCCTAAGTCGAAGTGTCAAACTGGTAAAAACGGGCGGTTTTGAGAAATTGGGGGAGGGTAGTTTTGGAGAAATAAGCAGTATATCAGACCCCCCTGAGGTGGTAAGTGGTATTGGGAGGGGCGGGGTCCGATTTCACTTGGAGGTGACAAGTGTCCCACCCAATACCACTTATCGGACCCCCTTGGTATTGATGGGACATGAGGGGGGGAGGGGTCCGATGTGCACAGGAAGTGTAAGTGGGTGGTAGACTTTAGGATAGTTTAATTTTTATTTTTTTTATGTTTTATTATATGTTTGTTTACGTTTTGTTTTTTAATTGTTTTATGTTTTTAATTTATTATATTTTAATTAATGTTTCATTTTTAATTATTTTTAATTTATATGTATTTTTTATTTGTTTCATTATTTTCATTTATTTTGTTTTTAATTCTATTTTTTAGTTTTGTTTTTTAATATATATATTTATTGTTTATTATATTATTTATTTTAATTTGTTTGATTTAATGTTTAATTAATAAACACTAACCTAATTACTAATTTAACAACTAACTTAATTATTAATTAATTAATTAATTAATAACTAGTCTAACATATTTTAATTAAACTAACTATACTAATTTTATTACTAACATTATTAATCTATTGTTCCTTTTAGCCTAAGTTTATTTATTCATGGATGGGTGGCGAGTGAGATGTAGCTAATGGAACAAATGGATAAGGGAGGGAGTGGCGCAAAGGTGGATGAAGGATGAAACAAGGTGATGGAGGATCGAGCAAAATGGATGGAGGGGGAAATGGAAACAACCGATAGACTAGCAAGCCAGGAACTTCATCATGAGACCCACAAATGATATCTGAATCATCAGATCTCCTATAATTATAGGACCCTGATAGAAGTCACATATTCATACCTATTGGGACAACAATAAATACATATATAACTTCACTATTACAATTCTTACTCCTGTTACATTTCAAAGTGCAATTTGAAATAAAAGATAACATTTAAATACTCATTACTAACCTAGAAAGTCACCAACTTTATCTTTTTTCTTTCATTCCCTTTCCTACTATAAGGCATGACATATTTGAAATTTTGTAGGTCAACTTCCTTCCTCCCCAATTCATACTCATCGCTCACATGCATGCACTTGCTCAATAATGTCAATCCACCATACCCGTGACATGTCCCATCTAAGAAAGTTTTTTGATAATATGTACAACCCTATGGCCTTCTACACATGATGTTATGAATATATTCTCTAGATGATGTCAATGGTAATATATCTGAATATTTCGTCACAAGGGTGTTATGCAATACACCAAAAAAATATAATTGTCATAATAATAGCCATATTCAATATGGTATCTACTAAAAAATGTGTTACGTATTGTGCTTATTCAAACATACCAAGGCTTCCATTTCTCAAAATATATTTGGCCCAAGTTAAGTGCACTATTCTCTTTTATGAATCTCTCATACAATTCTCCCTGTGTCATGTCAATAACGTGTTTAATGTGGGGTTCACAATCTCTAGAACCCCTTCTCAATTTTAGTACATCTTTTTGGTTGGAACAAGGCCTATTGTTTTCATGCCAAAATTTCTGTACTAGTCCCTTAACAAGTCCAATTAACTTCATGTTAGAACGAGGTAGCCTACCAGTGAATGCCAAAAATAATTTTGGCCACCATTTTCAAGGCTATCTCATTTAATAGAATACTTTTGAAGTGTTTTGACATTGTATTTAATGAGATGATATATTTTCTTGAGATCTTGCTAACAATTGATTGTGACAAGACACATTGAGCTACATTACGGTCTTGAGAAAAACATTTCTTACCAATTTTATGAAAAACATCCACAAGGATTCCAACAATATGATTACTTGTTTATAAAATTTTAATTTTTTTAATGCCTAAAATTCTCCTAACAATATTCAAACTCCTATATTTTAACAAAGAAAAAAATAATTGACACTTAGTTATACCATATTTTGATTCAAAATATTCTTTAATGATTTTATAATAATAATAATAATAATAATAATAATAATTTGTTTTTAAGGTCACGACCAAGCTACACACCAAATTGGTGCATGAGACCCCTTTGTTTGTGGGACAAGGACCACCTCTGTGCAACAATTTGAATTCTAAAGTCTATGGAGTTATACATACCCTACCCCGCTATGGATTTGAACCTATGACCTTGAAGGAGGAAACATATGTTTTTAACCATTAGGCTCACTCAGGTTATATATGATTGATAATGAAAAGTTCAATTAGGTAACTTGACTTCAAGTGATGCTAGACCACTTTCATGCAATTGAATTCATTTAGGGTTTATTCAGTGCGCACTAAGTCTAGGTAGGGATTATGGACCTGTATTCTAGCACTCTTGACCTCTCTATTGTGGATTTACAAATGTAATAGTTTTTTCCCCTTCAATAACTTGCGGATCAATTTTGGGAGGAGAGTGGACATGCCCATGTCTAGTTTTTGGAATGTTTGATCGTCAAAAAAGATGTTTCACCATAGGAACTTCCCCAGAAGGATGTGCACCAATTAGATCCCTAATTTCATCCATAGTGTAATAAACTTCAAGAAACTCCATCATCATTTTGTCATCCAAAACAATTTATCTTGATGAAATAGTCATTAGAGGTTCACTAGAGTTCTGAATTGGATTGACCTCTATTGAAATCGTGCTCTTTACTTGTGTTCATGGAGGAAAAACAAAAGTGACATTGATCTAGATTGTGAAAGGAATGAAATAGGAAATAGGCAAGTAATGTGAAAAAATAGAGTAATTGCGACAAAATCAAATAAGGAAAATAATTATATGGCAATAATTTGACTTTTTTTTAATTAAATGGAAGAATATTTAGAACTACATCATGAATGGAAAGATCTCCTTTACAATGAGAGACTTGTATATATAGTAATTACGGGGTCCTCATGGGAGTCATGTATTTTCATTATTTTATTGTTTTTTATTCATGTATTTTCATTATTTTATTGTCATGTGTTTTTTTTTCGAATATCATGGGAAAACACCATGGGTGAATTTTCATGGGTTAAAAAAAAACTACACACATGGTTTTTCTCCATTTATTATTATTATTTTTCCCACCAAATACCATTGGTGTGTATTGTTGATGGTAAAAATAGACAATTACCATGGTGATTTGGTGGAAGAGGTGGATGGCCACCAATTTCATCTTGGATCAGACATCCACTATGTTAGAATTTGGATAGGCTTCTACTGAAAGTACATTTTGTCATACCTAGCTGTTGATATTATGGTAGCTGTAGATATCAAATACAAGATATTGAAGAAATCATTTTAGAGAAGGAATTGGTAAATATAATACTCAATGGCCTTCCCAAGACATGAGATGCATTTTCCGTAAGAATGAACACAAGAAAGGAGTATCCCACATTTGAATAACTTTGGACTTGTTGTGCACAAGAATAATCAAGGATTAACGCAAAAGATAAATCCCTAAACAAATACGAAGATCAAGCCTTCACAACAAAGTTCAAGACTTTCAGGAATAAAAAGAAGTTTTTCTTAAGGAAGAAACCAAATCAAGAAAATGATATGTCAACGATACATTGCTTCAACTATCGAAAATATGGTCACTACATGAACCACTGTCCAGAGTTAAAGAAAAGGAAAGAAACAAATGAAGCATCAATTGTCGAAGAAAGGGAACCCTCAAAGACAGCTAAGCAGGATAAAACGTACTTCTTCTTCTAAGTCAAGGTAACAATATTCTTCAAAGTTTTTGTACACACCATATTTACATAGTTTCTGTACATATCATGTATATCTATTTCTTAGAAGATAAGATGTTCAAGTTGTTACACATCAAAATTACTCACTAAGATGATGGCCTAGTGTCGTCATTACCAAATGTCGTAAGTGTCGCATTTCACCCAAAAGTGTCGCAAATATCATATTGTTGTCAAGAACACTTGAAAGACACCTCAAAGACTAGTTTTGAAGAAGATAAATCATTTGACAAAAAGTACAAGTCTTTTGCCATTGAAAAAACCACTAAAAGTCAATTTTTGGAAGGGAGCGCTCCCCTATGCTCTATTAGGGAGCATTGGCACTTTGTACCCTCTTCCAGGAGAGCGTTGGAACGCTTTGTACCCCATTCAGAGGGAGCGCTCCCCCTTTTTTGGGTAAATTTTGGTCTGTTGAGGGAAATCAGGGAAGAATCCTCTCAATCTCTGAAAGTGGCTGGATTCGAATCTGAGGTCAAGCCTCGATCTTAGGGAAGATCCACAACTGAAGGAGAGAAATCCTCAACTTATCCCAAATATATCTCAAGTGGTTGGGCCTCTCCAAGCTTATATAAGGAGGCTTTCTCATGGTTAAAAGACATGATAGAGATTGAGAGATACCAAACTTATGATCTCATGAGTGGTATTGAGATGGAGACATTGTAAAGCATCTAACTTATGATCTCATAAGGGAGATATCTCTGAAGCATCAACATTTTGTGTGTGGATTATTTTAGAAAGGGCCTGGACAAAGGGAGCTTGGTGAAGCTATTGCACTACATCCATGGCTATAAGCAACACTTTGTTCTCATTAATATAAATTCATGTTTGGCCCGTTTCCTTTAAAGTTTGTGTATATGAACTTGTTTCTTTCATAGATTCATTATAAATCTAATCATAGTAGAGGAGGAAGTATTGTTGTTGTTTCTCATTGTACTACAAGACCTTCAACTGAACTTGGAGATCAAGATCAACCTGGAGTGAGCAAGGACAAACATCGGTAAAAAGGTACTTGCCTTTCTTCCCTCTTCTTTTTTGATAGTTTAGCTTTATGATAAAGGAATGTCAGTGTCCATAATATCACTTTCTGTCTTGGAGTTAGGGGTCTAGTATCCAAGAGGAAATCCACTTGTCCATAGGGGGATTCTCTTGTAACAGAAATTGGTGACTCCATTGGGGATGAACCTTGATTTTTGTTTCCTTTCTTAGGTCTTATTTTGGATTTTTCTCATGTTTAGATCTCATCCATACTATGTCTCTGATTCTTTGATATGTTTTATTGGCTCTTGATTTCATCACACTCAATTTGATTGACTGATTTTACTTGATTTTTTTGAGCTTCTAGGCATTTTTCTGAATTTTTAGAGGCTAGCGCTCCCCTGCCTTTTCTATTAGAGCATTGGCGCTCCCTACTGGTCTTACACAGAGCGTTGGAATGCTTTGGTTCCCTTTACACCAGAGTGTTTCACCTTTTCTGTGAAAAATCTTCTAGGGTTTCATTCTCTGAGGTTCATTTCTTACTTTTAGCACTTGCTCAGAGTCTTACCATCTCAATACATCTTTGTCTTGGCATTCAACACTCTGCTTTCTAAGAATTGATCACCTTTTGTTTGGAATTTTGACATTTTTTTTTCTTAACTTGAAGTCACTCTTTGTCTTTGATGATTTAGAGTCAAATTACTGTTTTCTTCTCATTTGTTTGACTAAGTGGAAGCTTTTGTGAGGAAAATCAAGGATCTATGCACTGTTTCATTTGGGTCATTTTCCCAAGAAATTCTTGGTTGTTCATCATTCATTACCTTTTTCCTACCTTCACTAGAAATTTCACCTTTTTTCATGCATTCTAGTGAATGCTTTCTCTTTCTCCCTATCATTTCTTGGATTCTTCTTCACTTTTTATTGTCTTCTTTGAATGCTTCCATTTGAAGTAGCGGAATTGCATGTTTTTTTGGACATTTTGGGACATTGTGCATCTAAAATGATGAATGTTTTCCCCTTCTCGTAGCATAGTTTTCATAATGAAAAGATTGCATATTCATCTCTTTGCATAACTTTCAAGTCAATCAAAACACCATATTGTCCACACCGTTTTCCTTTTGAGTAACAACAGCCATAAAAACCAAGCACTAAACTAAAAATTGATTAGACATTTTTATATTTTCCGGTAGAAAACCTACATTAGATTAGTTGTAGGGCTTTGGAATAGGTGTGAAAGATAAATTTCCAAAGCTGCAAACAAACATAGAATCTTGTGTTAGGGAGCGGTGAAATCCAATTGCTGCATTTTGTCGCGGGAAGCCCTTCTCACACAAGGGTCAAACCTGAGGTCGCATTAAGACTGGCAGAGTTACTCACCCTACTTTGTTGGTCTTGGTGTAGAGATTGCGCGTATTATGGGGGTTGCTTGAAGGTATACCCACAATGATGAGTGGAAGCCTTTCAAGTTGATTTCGGGCTAGATACCCTGCCCTTGCACATGGATCAAACCGTTGACTGTTTCCTCAGGCATCACTATTGTAGTTGGTAACCTTAGTGGCCTATCTCTTTAGGGTCTTTACACAAGGTGACTGTGGAGGGGCAAGTATTCATGGTACCTGGAATCAACGTTGGCTAGACTCACTCGGGCTCCTTGGAGGGTATACCCACGTTTATGTGTGGGAGCTTGCACCAGGGTGTAAGTTTGTTAACCAGGTCATCAACGTAACTTTTCCACCCACTCTATCTCAACCCCTTCTTACTTTGTCCCTGTGATGTTGGATTTCATCACTAACTAGTGTGCTCATTGTGAGAAGGTTTTGTTTGCTTGCTTGCTTACTAGATTTTTAGAGTGTGCTGTTTGTTCTCCCTAGTAGAATCTAGGTTGGATTTTTATTTTTATGGCATCAGTTCCTGGAATGACCAATGAAGGAACCCCTTTTCCAGGGGAACCCTTTTTTTTGTCCTTCTTACGAAAACAATGGTCCTCCTTACATCGCTACTTTGAACCTTCCAGGTCTCACAATTGGGTTACCGGTATGGTTGTTTTCCACTCTGGTGATCTCGAATGCAAGTGCTTCAGATGTAAGCACACCACCCACACATCAACCGCATGTCAACCTTTCTCCTTCTTTTCCTGTCAAGTCTCCTTCCATTTCTCCTTCTTCGCCTAGTGAAAGATCTCAAGAAAGTAGCCAGATTGATAAGAAGAAGAAGAAACAGAAAGAGAAGAAGAAGAAGAACCAGAAAGAGACCAAGCCTCCAACCATATCAGATGTTGGATCCAAGCAACCAACTACTGTTAATAGTACTAGGAGTGTTGATGAGATCAACAAGATTAAAATGAAGAATACGAAACTCAAATTCCCTTGCAGTCTTTGTAAGGGTGACCACTTTCTGAGGGATTTCCCTGGTATTCCGAAGGTCTTAGAAGTGTGGTCCTCCACATCGTCGGCCTCTACTAGACATGTTGGTGACACCCCATCAACTAGTGACATTAAAGTTGGTAAGAAGAAGACAACCGTCAAGTTTCCTTACATGTTATGCAAAGGTGATCATTATTCCCACCTTTGTCCTCACATGGACGAGGTTTCTTCTCTTTTGGAAAAGCCTCAAATTCCAACTTGTTATCACAAGATTTCCCCCAAACCATCGTTAGTTGATGGAATGATCAATCTGGTTCCATCCCCGGTCATTCCAATTGATCAGGTGGTCAATCTAGTTTCATCCTTGGTTGAAACACTCACCAAAGTAGTCGATCTGGTTCCGTCATCGATCAACCCCACTTTTCATCTAAAAAGTGAAACCTGAGTGATTGATCCAATCCTGTCATTGGTCAATCCCACTCCTCCTCTGAAGAGTGCCAAAGTGGTCGATATGGTTCTTCCATTGGTTGATCCCACTCCTCCATTGAGGGGTGCCAAAGTGGTTTCTCCGGTTACTTCATCGGTCAATCACACTCCTCCTCTAATGAGTGCCAAAGTGGTCGATCGGGTTCTTCCATTGATCGATCCCACTCCTTCATTGAGGAGTGTCAAAGTGGTTTCTCCGATTCTGCCATTAGTTGATCCCACTCTTCCTCTGAAGAGTGTCAAAGTGACTGATCAAGTTCCTTCCTCAGTCAGTCCCACCCTTCATCCAAAGAGTGCCAAAGTGGTTGTTCCGGTTACTTCATAGGTAAATCCCACTCTTCCTCTGAAGAGTGCCAATGTGGTCGATCTGATCCCATCATCGATCGAACCTACTCTCCCTCTAGAGAGTAAACCTGATACTGCCCACATTTTTCTCGTTGATACATAATCTATCATGCCGGGGGGGCATTCCTCTTTTTCCTGCAAAAACCCCTCCAAGAAATGAGGTCATCCTTTTTGATTGGGGTGCACTAACTAGACCTTGGCTTCCCTCTCACATTCCTTTCAAGATCACAGTATCGGTTTGTGGTTGGGCCATTCCTCAGACATTCATAGACGAATGCTCATCCGTTAGTATTTTGTCCTCTATTGCTTGGCAAGATTTTGGTTATCCTCAGCTTGTGCCGGTTACCCAGACTCTGTTCACTTTTAATAGAAGAACCATTCACCCTTTAGGAATCCTTCCTCAATTTCCTATAACTTTGGGAGGGAAAATTGTCTTTATTGACGTTATGGTAGTCCAGGACCCCTTGGATTTCGATTTACTCCTTGGGCGAGATTATGTCTATGCCATGAAAGCTATTGTGTACACTTTTTTTCATGTGATATATTTCCCGCACGATGGAAGAATGGTGACTATTGATCAACTTTCATCCGTTGGCCATGACTTGACCTGTTGAAACAGAACTCAAATTTTGTTTCTCTTGAACAAATTTTTATTATCCTGGAGTCTTTGCACTATTAAAAAATTTCAGATCTAATGAATTTGAAATACACTTAAGGCTTATTCTCGGAAAAAGAACGA
>JZKD02S1565226.1:43935-62008 GCA_000966675.3 Picea glauca
AAACTGAATCTGATCGAGCCTTCCTCGTCCATTGATCTGAAAGAAAACACTATTATTTTGGATGCCTAGACGGTGTGTTTTATAGCCTTAAAACACAAACTCTGGAACAACATGACCATCAACCCAATGACCTCCCTAAATGGTTCTTATCTGCAGTCAGTATCGCCCTTGCCACAGGTCAATTATGTTGCGTTGTCTCCCATGACTTCAACTTCCGATGACTTGGACCCGGTAGTTGACATGGTGATCTCTTCGGAAGGGATATTAGAGCCTGATCTCCTTACCCATATCACATACCTCGACATGGTGTCCTTCAAGAGTGATTTTCTTCCATCCAGTGAAGATCTCTTGGAAGCCATGACCAAGTTTTGTCCCTTGACATGGTGTCCTTCTAGAGCATTATCCTCTTAGAATCCATGATTAAGAAGAGTCTATGAGCATAGTTTCTCTTCTCTGTGGCAAGCTCGTTAAAAAATGAAATAGAGGCTATGAGCATAGTTTTTCTCTTTGTAGCAAGCTCGTTAAAAAATGAAACATAAATCTGGGGATTCAACCCGGAGCCCCGAGCATAGTTCTTTTCTTGTGTCAAGATCGTTAAAAAATGAAACAGTCACCTCTCCCGTCAGGTCGAGTCTTTCGCTAGATCTCGTAGATGTCAAGTCGAGATTTTCGTTAGGTCTCATTTTTGAGACTTCATTTCATCCACATGTATCCTTTTTCTCCATCTGGTACAAAAATTGGTGACAACTTCACAGTCGGTGAATGAATGGAAGCTTGGGGTCATGTATCCAACCTTTGATGATCATTCTTGAGTTAAGCCACTAGCTTTTCAAGCTGGGGGCATACCGAGCTTAGTCTTTGTTCTTTCTCGTGCTCGTAAATACATGAGAATGTAACTGAGTATACTTTTATCACTTTTTCAGACTCGTAAATGTTATACGAAAAAGGAACCCCCTGGAGTCTCTTTTAAGCTCTTTTCAGACTCTCTAAACATGAAAAGATTGTTGAGTGATCTTGCTTCCTTTCCCACTCGTTAAAAGGCTTGAAAGGGCATGTTTCGAGTGATAATTTGTCTCTTTTTCGGCCTCATGAGACTAACATTACGAAAATGGATGACACTAGAGTCATCTTTAAGTCATTTTCAAACTCTCTAAATATGAAAAACCACTGAGTTTACCTTCTCTGGACTCGTTAAACAATCATACATTGAAGGTCCCATATGGGACCAAACCCTTACTTCTTCCAGTTCATTAAACAAAGGAAGAGGGACTTATCGAAGGTGAGTTATATCGAGAATGTGTTACCCTTATCGAGCTCGTTAAATTAAAAAGAGGTACTCATCTATCTAGATGGGGGAAAAATTGAAGGAAGCAAGCCAAGCAGTTTTTGAGAACATTACTAGTAACTCTTACGATCACCCTTGAACACAACATTTTATCTTTGCATGCATTTTTATCTGCCGAACCTATGCACTGAACCAATCCTTTGAGTTTCCTTACTTCTTTGGGTCACCCGACAAAAGTCACAGTATCCACTGCATTACCAAGTTTTGGTCCTTGTCAAGTTTCTGCTGTCATGCCTCAGTGTTCAATGGAAGTATCTACCTCAAGAGTCAACCATCACAAATTCTCGTTCCAATACCCATGTTAGTCCATGTTCTTTTGATCCACCATTTACATCTCTGTGTCAATTTCATGTCATTGATGGGGGATACATCAAGGCCCTCCTAGGACGATTCTATTCCTGTCAACCTCAACACATTATCTAGGAGCTAGACTTGGAAACTAGTTAGTACCTTGGGACTTGCATGCCTCAATGGCAGGCCTCCTTGCTTCTAATAGTGGGCTTACATCATTGACCCTTGATCGGATGATTCCATGGATGTTCGACTTCAACTCATGTATTCACATTCACTGGAATGTACTAGGGTACCTTGGGAATAATTGACATCAATGGTGATTTCCCTCGCGCTTGTTAACGGTTTACCTCATTGACCGATAATCAAGCGGTTTCTACCATGTTCGACATTAGGACATATATTCACATGGTTAAATTTGTACTACATCAGGATCAATAAGAAGACCCTGGGTTGAGTTATCAGTCATTTATATAGTTTTCCCAGGTTGCAAAGGAGTTATTTTGAGCTATGACACATATACTATCACATAGATCCACTTTGTATTGGTCATGGCTATGTCTTGTCATCTCATAGATCCACTGTATTATTCATGGCTACGATCAGTTTAGGTCATAGGAGTATAGATTCACATTGTATCTTCAGTGGCTATACCTTTTATCAATATAATTATGGATCCGCAGTGTATTTTATGGTGGCCATACCTAAAAAGTATTTATCACTCAAGCATAGGTATGTCTGCCTTGGGTTTGAAACATGCCATTAATGTTTGCTAGATGTTTGTGTGCATCTTCTACCAGGTTCTCTACGTACGTACCCTTTCTTGAAAAATTCTACAAAGTACTTAAGTCATCAATTCCCGTCTTCTAACTTCGCACTTTGGGGGGCAATCTGTTACACATCAAAATTACTCACTAAGATGATGGCCTGGTGTCGTCATTACCAAATGTCGTAAGTGTCACATTTCTCCCACAAGTGTCACAAATATCATATTGTTGTCAAGAACACTTGAAATACACCTCAAAGACTAGTTTTGAAGAAGAGAAATCATTTGACAAAAAGTACAAGTATTTTGCCATTGAAAAAACCACTAAAAAGTCAATTTTTGGAAGTGAGCACTCCTCTATGCTTTGTTAGGGAGTGTTGGCACTCTGTACCCTTTTATGGGTGAGCATTGGAATTCTCTGTACCCCATTTAGAGGGAGTGTTGCCCCTTTTTTGGGTAAATTTTGGTCTATTGAGGGAAATCAAGGAAGAATCCCCTAAATCTTTGAAAGTGGTTGGATTCGAATCTGAGGTCAAGCCTCGATCTTAAGGAAGATCCACAATTGAAGGAGAGAAATCCTCAACTTATCCCAAGTATCTCTCAAGTGGTTGGTCCTCTCTAAGCTTATATAAGGAGGATTTCTCATGGTGAAAAGACATGATAGAGATTGAGAGATACCAAACTTATGATCTCATGAGTGGTATTTAGATGGAGACATTGTAAAGCATTTAACTTATGATCTCATAAGGGAGATATCATTGAAGCATCAACATTCTATGTGTGGATTATTTGAGCAAGGTTCTAGACAAAGGGATCTTGGTGAAGCTGCTGCACTACATCCATGGCTGTAAGCAACACTTTGTTCTCATTAATATAAATTCATGCTTGGCCTGTTTCCTTTAAAGTTTGTGTATATGAACTTGTTTCTTTCATAGATTCATTATAAATCTAATCATAGTAGAGTAGGAAGTATTGTTGTTGTTTCTCATTGTACTACAAAACCTTCAACTGAAATTGGAGATCAAGATCATCCTGGAGCGAGCAAGGACAAACGTCGGTAAAAAGGTACTTGCCTTTCTTCCCTCTTCTTCTTTGATAGTTTAGATTTATGATAAAGGAATGTCAGTGTCCATAATAGCACTTTCTGTCTTGGAGTTAGGGGTCTAGAATCCAAGAGGAAATCCACTTGTCCACAGGGGCATTCTCTTGTAACACAAGTGAAAGAACACCTATGGAAGAACACCAAGATAATGATTTCTATCACGATGACTATAAGTCAAGCAATACACATGAACAAATGAAGTATTTCTTGACTTAAGAGTTCAACTACAAGATATTGAAGGAATCATTTCAGAGAAGGAACTGGTAAATATAATACTCAATGGCCTTCCCAAGACATGGGATGCATTTGCCGCAAGAATGAACATAAGAAAAGAGTATCCCACATTTGAAGAAATTTGGACTTGTTGTGCAGAAGAATAATCAAGGATTAACGCAAAATATAAATCCCAAAATAAATACGAAGATCAAGCCTTCACAAAAAAGTTCAATAATTTCAGGAATAAAAACAAGTTTGGCTTAAAGAAGAAACCAAATCAAGAAAATGATATGTCAAAGATACAATGCTTCAACTGTCGAAAGTTTGGTCACTACAACAACCAATGTCCTGAGTTAAAGAAAGGGAAGGAAACAAACGAAGCATCAATTGTCGAATAAAGGGAACCCTCAAAGAAGGCCAAGCAGCATAAAACATACTTCTTCTTCTAAGTCAAGGTAACAATGTTCTTCAAAGTTCTTGTACACACCATGTGACATCCCCGAAAAATAATTTTTTATTTTATTTTTGTTGCTGGAAATTTATTTCCGTTTTTGGCAAATTCGAATCTCGAAATTTTTTTCCATTTATGGCAATTCCAAATTTTGAATTTAATAATTGTATTTAATTATTGTGACTGTTGGGAAGAGATCTGTTTGGACTCAACTAACTATTTTACAATGACACTTGTATCACAACAGAATAATTATATTGACTGCAGGAGGACAAATGGAACAACCATGTTAAAAAATCAGCTGACCATGACTCCAGGAGTGGGGAACAAGTTGGAACTGCCTCTGGGCTGATGATTACAAGTGGAAAATTAGATATTTGTCCACTGGAATCCCCTGAAAGTCAGGGATTAAGAAAGTTGCGAAAATACACAAAGGAGGGAAAAGCCCTGGGCAAAGAAAAGAAATATATAGCATATGCGAGGAGGCAGGACGCTGTCAAGTATGCTGGGAAAGGATTCCTGAGCTCTCTTGCTATTATGAACACTATGGATTGAGTGTGAGGCAAGAGGAGCTTGCTGAAACAGAATCGCCTTGCTGTTATGAGTACTATTGAGTAAGTGTGAGGCAAGAGGATAACTGTTGGAATTGAAGGATATAACTGAGGAGGAGTTTCCAAGTTCGCCCTCATGGATTCATGGTCAGGCTAGGGGGTGAATCGGGCAAGTGATTTTGGCTGCCCTATTTTACAGTTGGGAGGAACATGGTTGTTCCCTTTGTCTTCCCATGGATTGGATTCAGATATGTTGATCTACCCCTCTCTTTTATGGATGGCTATGTTTTTATTTCGATGTCATATTAGATCCGAACTGGAATGATGTCCACTCTCTGTCTGAATGATTTTTTTGATGCATTGTATTGATTAAATTGGAACTGTAACATTTTCCATTTTTGTTTGTTGTGGGGAATATACGTGAAGGAAATCTGTAATTGTATTTCTATAAGTAAGTATGGAAAGGAGGATATTAATGACAATGAGGAAGATCCTCTCTGTAGATACATCCCCAAAAAACCAAACTCAGATCCCTCAGAACATCTTTTATAATGACCAATCTCTGATGGAATGATATTCTTAATCATGTATTTACATAGATGCATAGATCAAGTACTGTTGAAGTTTAATGCATTGATTAAAAGAGGCTCTAAGTGAATATTATAAGAATTTACCTTATACACAAAATTTTATCCTTTGTACCCTTCTATGCATGGGAAATTCCTAAGACCTTAGGCTTTCGAAATTCTGTGAGGAAAACTCAGTCCAACTTTCTTTTCCCCTTTCGGAGGTTCATGTATATTGATGTATGGATTCTGAACTTGCAAAGTTCCGAATCCCGAAACCCCGAAGCTTCCCCTTTTCACATTTCAGAAGTTGGTTACATAAGAGGTTTGGGCATTTGAACTCACGAAGTTCCAAAACCCCGAAATGCGGGACCCACCTTCTCCTTTTTGCACCTTTTCAGAAGTTTGTTTATGATGGATGTTTGGTGTTTGAAACCCCGAAGCTTTCACTTTTCGAAATTTGGGAGTTGTAGTGTGTTGTTGTTTGGTAGTTGCAAACCTCGAAACCCCGAATCCCAAAATCCCAAAGTGTTGCCCTACATCCTTTCACCTTTCGAAAATTCAGGAGTTGTTGTGTGTTGTTGTTTGGTGGTTACAAACCCCAAAACCAAAAACCCAAAAGTGTTGGTCCCACACCCTTTCACTTTTCAGAATTTGGGAGTTGTAGTGTGTTGTTGTTTGGTAGTTGTAAACCCCGAAACACCGAATCCTGAAATCTCGAAGTGTTTTCCTACATCCTTTCACCTTTTCAGAATTCGGGAGTGGTTGTGTGTTGTGGTTGGGCTTTTGAAAACCTCGAAACCTTGAACCCCGAAATCCCGAAATATTAGTTCCTTCTTTTCGCAATACGGGAATTGTTGTATGTTGAGTATGAAAACCGTGAAACCCTGAACCCCTTGAAATCTTGAAATGCGGGTCTCACATTTTCTTTTTTTTGCATTTCGAAATTTTTTTTATGTCGATGTTTCGACACCGGAACTCGTGAAGTCCCGAATCCCAAAATCCCGAAATGTGGGTCTCACCTTTTCCTTTTTCACATTTTGGAGAATTGTTTATGTCGATGTTTGGACACTGGAACTCGTCAAGTTCCGAACTCCGAAATCCTGAAGTGCGGGACCCACCTTCCCTTTTTCGCATTTCGGAGGTTTGTATATGTTGTTGTTTGGACACTTGCATTCATGAAATCCTGAACTCCGAATTCCCAAAATACTAATCACCTTTCGTAAATTCGGGAGTTTTTGTGTGTTGATGTTTGACTTGTGTATTCATGAAATCCCAAACCCGAAACCCCGAAGTGATCGACATATTTTCGCAATTTCAGGAAATATTATGTATTGATGTCCGACTCTTGTACTCGCGAAACCCCGAATCCAGAAACCCTGAAATGCTGGCCACAGTCATTCCATATTTTAGATTTTGGCAAACAACAGGGTCCTTTGTTTTGTTCGGCACTTATGATCCCTAAAAACCGACTGTCCTCTGTTTCTTCACAAAGATGTAGGAACATGGTAGGAATGTTTGTTATAGGTACAAACAGACAGAAAAGTAATTTATAAATTTCAGGATCTTAGATAAACATTGAAGTGAAGAGTAAACACTTTTATATCATCAGATAGGAGACTTTAAGTTGAATGGTGAGGATAGCCGACAACAGTAAGGATTCTAACAAACTTTTAGACTCAAGCCCTATAACAGAAAGCCTACTTGCTTGAAGTCTCAGAACTTCATGGATAAATGTACCAACAAAAAAAAAAATATATGGTGATTTTGAGGTACATTACATATGGTATCAGAGCAAAAGTTACAACACTGGGCCTTAACAGGGCCACATTAATTGCTTAGTATATATTCTGATTTATGAAAAGAGAAACTAATAAATCTTGTGGATTACAAACATAAAGCTTTTCTATTTTGTGTTGAATAATGGTAGCCCAAGAAGGTGCAGAAATCAGGGTGGAAGAGAATCCACAACAAGGACCTCTTGGAGATCCAATATAGAACAGTGATGGAAGCTCACCCATGGAGGTGTTGGAAACAATGAGAAACCTTATAGTTGAACTACAGGTTTTCAAGGCCGACAATGAAAAATTGAAGAATGCACAACAGGAACAACAAGAGATAAATAAAGTCCTGCTGCGTAGTATAGTAACCAAGAAAAGACCAAAAGATGATAACCCCGAGGAAGAGGTCAGAAAAAGGCCCTCCAAGAATTCTGGTGCGAAAACAGAAAAAGGAGACAGTTCGTCTAAAGGGACAACTTCAGCTGAAGACAAAACCATGCTAGACAAAAAAAGAAAACAAACAGACCACCTTGAAGGAGAATTTAAAAAGATTAAACTAGCTACTTTTGATGGAGAGTCCATGACATGAGAAGAAGTTGAGGCATGGTTGTTGGACATCAAAAAATACTTTCAAATCTACAACTATTCCAGCAACATGAAGGTCAGAATGACCATATACAATCTGAAGGGGAAGGCCAACATTTGGTGGCAGGACCTGAAATTGGCCAAGGGCCTAAAGGAGAAGCAGTTGGAATGGTTTGACTTCAAGAAGTATTTTAAGAAACGATACCTTTCTGAAAGCTATTATGAAAGGAAGACGAAAGAATTTTATGAATTATGACTCGGACAAATGACGATGGATGACCTTATAAATAAATTTCTGGAACTACTAAGGTTCATACCATACATTCAGGAGGATAAGGTAAAAATCCAACAATTCTTAAGTTGTTTACCATAGTCCTACAGGGACAGAATTGAGTTTGACAACCCCAAATCCTTGAGTGAGGCATTTAGGAAGGCACAAATGTGCTATGACCAGTATGAACAGTAGGTAGAGTTTCCCAAGACTTGGAAGGATAAGAAACAAGATGGAATGCACTAGCGGAAGAAGGGATACTAGCCAACTCCTTATTAAAATGCAGCAAAAAGTTTCCCAAGGAAGGATTTTCACTCCAATCATCCGAATACGCAAGGTAGCGCTAAATCGATAAACCTTGGAACGAAGAAGTTTGGGGACAACTCCCACGAGCCATTAAGATGTTGGGAGTGCGGAGAGTCTTATCTAAGGAGGAACTGTCCACGTCTAATTGCAGCAAACAACACTGTTGTCCACAATTTGCAGGAAGCCTTGACAGTGGGAGACATGGGCAGAAGTCTGCATCGGATAAATGCAGCCATAGATGGTCGACAAGATGACCACCAGTCCTCGGTGGTAGAGATCGAAGGTAAAATCCATGACACTTGAATTTCTATTTTAATTGACCCTGGAGCTACGTTAAGTTATATTACTCCCGATGTAGTAGAGTCGAATAAACTTAAGAAAGAAAAGCATGCAAAATCTTGGCTTGTACAAATAGCACCAGGGACTAAAAGAAAAGTAGTTAACTTTATTTCTGATATTGAGTTTAGCTTAGATGGTCAAAAGATAAGAACCAATCTGAACATCCTACCACTAGGATCTTATGATATGATTATCAGGATGGATTGGTTGGAACAACACAAAGAAGTACTAGACTGTTATACAAAGATACTTATCTATAAAGATAATTTTGGCACTGTTAGAATAGCCCAAGGTATACCAAAACCTGTGTCAGTCAGACAAGTTTCAGCGATGCAATTCAAGAAATTTATTAGAAAGGGATGTCAAGTTTATGCCATCCAAGTAACGAACCTTTTAGAAAAACAAGATAAGCCCAAGTTAGAAGACTTTGCTGTCCTACGTGAATTCATAGACATGTTTGTTGATGAGATACCAGAATTGCCTCCTAGGAGAGAAATAGATTTCTCCATCGACTTACTACCTGCATCAACCCCTATCTCAAAAGCACCCTACCGAATGAGTCTACCTGAACTGACAGAATTAAAAATACAATTACAGGAATTGTTGGATTAAGAGTATATCAGACCAAGTGTCTCACCATGGGGAGCACCAGTCCTCTTTGTGAAAAAGAAAGACGGTACTCTAAGACTATGTATCGATTATAGACAACTGAACAAAGTGACCATTAAGAACAAATACCCCTTACCCAGGATAAATGATCTGTTCGATCAAGTTGGTGGGGCCAAGATCTTCTCAAAATTGGATTTACGATCCGGGTATCATCAAGTTAGGATAAAAGACCAGGACATAAACAAAACAACTTTTCGAACAAGATACAGACACTACAAGTTTGTAGTCACACCTTTCAGACTCACTAATGCACCAACCACATTTATGTGTGTAATGAAAAACATTTTTAGCCAGTACTTAGACAAGTTCGTAGTAGTATTTATCGAAGATATTCTGGTCTATTCTAAAACAAAGGAGGAACATGATGAACACTTACAAATAGTTCTGCAAACACTGAGGAAACACAAACTATACACAAAATTCGACAAATGTGATTTTTATCAAAAAAAAATACATTATTTATGACATGTCATTTCCTTGGAAGGTATTGTTGTAGACCCGAAAAAGATAAAATCCATTATGGAATGGCCAGTACCTAAGGATGTGGCAGATATCTGGTCATTCATGGGAATCACCAGATATTATCGCAGATTTATAGAAGGGTTCTCCAAGATAGCCTACCCTATCACGTCACTACAAAAGAAAGGGACCAAGTTTAACTGGTCGCAAAAGTGTCAAGACAGTTTTAACAAGCTAAAAGAATTATTGACATCGACGCCCATCTTGAAGGTAGCAGACCCAGATAAAGACTTCACAGTATGCGTTGATGCAATTAAAGAGGGACTAAGTGGTGTTCTAACTCAGGAAGGGCACATGATTTGTTATGAGTCCTGGAAATTAAAGGAATACGAGCGAAATTATGTCACTCATGACTTAGAATTGGCAGCAGTAATACATGCCTTAAAAATGTGGCGACACTATATAATGGGCAGAAAATTCTTATTATTGACGGATAATAGCGGAGTGAAATATCTGTTTAACCAACCAGACCTTAATGCAAGATAGGCAAGGTGGCTAGCCTTCTTGAGCGAATTCGACTTTGAGGTCAGACATATCAAGGGTAAGGAAAATAAAGTAGCAGATGCTTTAAGCCGTAGAATTCATGGTTTATTTGAGATAAACATCAGCAGGGCAGAAAGTAATCTGGAACAAAGAATAAGGATGGCAGGTATCAACGATGGAAATTACACTAAGATAATGGCATAATTTCAAAATAGTATCGCAAACTCAGATAAACCAGATATAAGCATCGACAAGAAGGGACTATTAAGATTTAAAAACAGACTTTACATACCAGATTCAACAGAGCTAAAATTAACTATTCTAGACAGAGTGCATAGAAAACCATACTCTGGCCATCCAGGTTACCAGAAAACAATAACAACACTCAAAAAACTATTTTACTGGCCTAATATGAAGGGCGAAGCAGGAGAGTACTTGACTAGGTGCCAAGATTGTCAGTAGGTTAAGGCCGAACACCAACATCTAGCTGGCCTATTACATCCATTACCGGTACCAGAATGGAAATGGGAGACCATATCGCTGGACTTTATAATAGGTTCACCTAAAAATCAGAAACATAATGATTCAATCATGGTTGTAATCGATAAACTCAGTAAGTTTGCACATTTTATTCCTGTAAAGTCTACGTTTAAAGCTATTAACATTGCTGAAATATTCATGAAATAAATTTTTAGACTGCATGGTATTCCTAAAATGGTGATTTCAGATAGAGACGTAAAATTCACATTCGCCTTTTGGAAGGAATTGTTTGCAGGGATAAATACTATTTTGAATTTCAGTACGAGTTATCATCCACAAACGGATGGACATACTGAAAGGAAAAACCAAATCATAGAGGATATTTTCTACATGTATGTAAGAACAAAGCCGAACAAGTGGGAAGACTACCTACACTTGGTAGAATTTGCATATAACAATGGGTACCAAACATCGGCTAAGTTGAGCCCTTTCAAAATATTGTACGACAGAAAGTGTACAACTCCAATTAGCTGGGATAACCCGACTGACAGACTCATGGTTGGACCAGAGATGCTCCAAGAAATGGAGAACATGGTAAAAATGGTACAACAGAACTTGAAAGAAGCACAGGACAGACAAAAGAATTATGCGGATCAGAAAAGAAGACACTTGGAATTTCAAGTGGGAGACCATGTTTATTGGAAGGTCAAAGCCCAAAAAATCTCACTGAAGTTGGGGAACTATGCCAAGCTTGCACCCAGGTTTTGTGGGCCCTTCGAGATACTAGCTCGAATTGGACCCGTAGCATATCAACTTGCACTTCCAGCTAATCTAAAAATTCGTAATGCATTTCATGTTTCTTTGTTGAAAAAGTATATTCATGACCCTACTCATATGATTTATTGGAACTTGGTGCAGGTGGAACCCGAGGGAAAGTTCCAGGTGGAACCCCTTCGCATTCTGGACCAGAGAGAAATAACACTTCGGAACAGAGCCGTCGCTCAGGTAAAGGTGCAATGGAAGCACTTTAGTCCTTAGGAGGCCACTTGGGAATTGGAGGGAGATTTGCAGAAATCTCATCCAATCCTGTTCCAAGAAAGGAATGAACAATGAGGACAGTGTTTTATTGAAGGGGGAAAGGATGTGACATCCCCCAAAAATAAATATTTTTTTATTTTTGTTGATGGAAATTTATTTCCGCTTTTGGAAAATTTGAATCTAGAAAATTTTTGCCATTTATGGCAATTCCAAATTTCGAATTTAATAATTGTATTTAATTATCGTGACTGTTGGGCAGAGATCTGTTTGGACTCAACTAACTATTTGACTATGACACTTGTATCACAACAAAATAATTATATTAACTGCATGAGGACAAATGGAACAACCATGTTAAAAAATCAGTTGACCATGACTCCAGGAGTGGGGAACAAGTTGGAACTGCCTCTGGGCTGATGATTACAAGTGGAAAATCAGAGATTTGGCCACTGGCAACCCCTGAAAGTCAGGGATTAAGAAAGCTGTGAAAATCCCCAAAGGAGGGAAAATACCTGGGCAAAGAAAAGAAATATATAGCATATGCGAGGAGGCAGGACACTGCCAAGTATGCTAGGAAAGGATTCCTGAGCTCTCTTGCTATTATGAACACTACAGATTGAGTGTGAGGCAAGAGGATCTTGTTGAAATAGAATCACCTTGCTGTTATGAGCACTGTTGAGTAAGTGTGAGGCAAGAGGATAACTATTGGAATTGAAGGACATAGCTAAGGAGGAGTTTCCAAGTTCGCCCTCATGGATTCATGGTTAGGCTAGGGGGTGAATCGGGCAAGTGATTTTGGCTGCCCTGTTCTATAGTTGGGAGGAACATGGTTGTTCCCTTTGTCTTCCCACGAATTGGATTCAGATATGTTGATCTACCCCTCTCTATTATGGATGGCTATGTTTTTATTTCGATGTCATATTAAATCCGAACTGGAATGATGTCCACTCTCTGTTTGAATGATTTTTTTGATGCATTGTATTGATTAAATTGGAATTGTAACATTTTCCATTTTTGTTTGTTGTGGGGAATATACGTGAAGGAAATATATAATTGTATTTCTATAATTAAGTACGGAAAGGAGGAGATTAATGACAATGAGGTGGATCCTGTCTATAGATATATCCCCAAGAAACCAAACTCAGATCTCTTGGAACATCTTTTATAATGACCAATCTCTGATGGAATGATATTCTTAATCATGTATTTACATAGATGCACAGATCCAGTATTGTTGACGTTTAATGCATTGATTAAAAGAGGATCTAAGTGAATATTATAAGAATTTACCTTATACATAAAATTTTATCCTTTGTACCCTTCTGTGCGTGGGAAATTCCTAAGACCTTAGGCTTTTGGAATTCTGTGAGGAAAATTGAGTCCAAGTTTCTTTTCGCCTTTCAGAGGTTCATGTATATTGATGTATGGATTCTGAGATTACAAAGTTCCGAATCCTGAAACCCCAAAGCTTCCCCTTTTCACATTTTGGAAGTTGGTTACATAAGAGGTTTGGGCATTTGAACTCACGAAGTTCTGAACCCCGAAACCCCAAAATGCGGGACCCACCTTCTCCTTTTTGCACCTTTTAGAAAGTTTTTTTATGCTAGTTGTTTGGCATTTGAAACCCCAAATCTTTCATTTTCAGAATTCAGGAGTTGTAGTGCGTTGTTGTTTAGTAGTTGTAAACCCCAAAACCTCGAATCCCGAAATCTCGAAGTGTTGTTGTACATCCTTTCACCTTTCAGAAATTTGAAAGTTGTTGTGTGTTGTTGTTTGGTGGTTAAAAACCCCGAAACCCCGAAGTGTTGGTCCCACACCCTTTCACTTTTCAGAATTCGGGAGTTGTAGTGTGTTGTTGTTTGGTAGTTGTAAAACCTGAAACCCCAAATCCCAAAATCCCGAAGTGTTGTCCTACATCCTTTCACCTTTTCGGAATTCGGGAGTGGTTGTGCGTTGTGGTTGGGCTTTTGAAAACCCCAAAACCCTGAACCCCGAAATCCTAAAATATTATTTCCTTCTTTTCGCAATACGAGAATTGTTGTATGTAGAGTATGAAAACTGTGAAACCCCGAACCCCTTGAAATCCCGAAATGCTGGTCTCACCTTTTCTTTCTTTCACATTTCGAAAAATTGTTTATGTCGATGTTTGGACACCGAAACTCGTGAAGTTCCGAACCTCGAAATCTTGAAATGTGGGTCTCACCTTTTCCTTTTTTGCATTTCGGAGAATTGTTTATGTCGATGTTTGGACACCAGAACTCGTGAAGTTTCGAACCCCGAAATCCCGAAGTGCGAGACCCACCTTCCCTTTTTGACATTTCATAGGTTTGTATATGTTGTTGTTTGGAAACCATAACTCACGAAGTTTCGAACCCTAAAATCATGAAGTGCGGGACCCACCTTCCCTTTTTTGCATTTCGGAGGTTTGCATATGTTGTTGTTTGGACACTTGCACTCACAAAATCCTGAACTCCGAATTCCCGAAATACTGATCACCTTTCGCAAATTTGGGAGTTGTTGTGTGTTGATGATTGACTTGTGTATTCACGAAATCCTGAACCCTGAAACCCCGAAGTGCTCGACATCTTTTCTCAATTTCGGGAAAAATTGTGTATTGATGTCCGACTCTTGTACTCGCGAAACCCCAAATCCTGAAACCCCGAAATGCTGGCCACAGTCGTTCCATATTTCGGATTTCGGCAAACAACAGGGTCGTTTGTTTTGTTTGGCACTTATGATCCCTGAAAACCGACTGTCCTCTTTTTCTTCACAAAGCTGTAGGAACATGGTAGGAATGTTTGTTATAGGTACAAACAGACAGAAAAGTAATTTATAAATTTCAGGATCTTAGATAAACATTGAAGTGAAGAGTAAACACTTTTATATCGTCGGTTAGGAGACTTTAAGTTGAATGGTGAGGACAACCGACGACAGTAAGGATTATAACAAACTTTTAGACTCAAGCCCTATAATAGAAAGCCTACTTGCTTGAAGTCTCAAAACTTCATGGACAAATGTACAAAAAAAAACAAAAAAAATTATGGTGATTTTGAGGTACATTACACACCATATTTACATAGTTTCTGTACATATCATGTATATCTGTTTCTTAGAAGGTAATATGTTCAAGTGAAACAACACCTATGTAAGAAAAACAAGATACAGATTTCTATCACGATGACTATAAGTCAAGCAATACAGATGAAAAGATGAATTATTGCTTGACTTAAGAGATCAACTACAAGATATTGAAGAAATCATTTCAGAGAAGGAACTGGTAAATATAATACTCAATGGCCCTCTCAAGACATGGGATGCATTTACCACAATAATGAAAAAATGAAAGGAGTATCCCACATTTGAAGAACTTTGGACTTGTTGTGCACAAGAATAATCAAGGATTAACGCAAAAGATAAATTCCAAAATAAATACGAAGATCAAGCCTTCACAACAAAGTTCAAGAATTTCAGGAATAAAAAGAAGTTAGGATTAAGGAGGAAACCAAATCAAGAAAAGAATATGTCTAAGATACAATTCTTCAACTATCGAAAATATGGTCACTATAGGAACCACTGTCCTAATTTAAAGAAAAGGAAGGAAACAAACGAAGCATCATTTGTTGAAGAAAGGGAACCCTCAAAGAAGGCCAAGCAAGATAAAACATACTTCTTCTTCCTAGTCAAGGTAACAATATTCTTCAAAGATAAAATTTTCAAGTGAAACAACACCTATGGAAGAACAACAAGATAAGGATTGCTATAACGATGACTATAAGTCAAAAAATACACATGAAAATATGAAGTACGTTGACAATATTTGATAACAATTCTTGTGGAAGCTATTATATAAGTAACAACTGCCAGATAAGCCGAAATCAGAATCAAAATTGAAGAGAACCAGAAAGAGTCAAAATAGAAATAAGTCAATAATCAAGAGGAAATTAGAAAAAGACTTGTGACACCTTTCATAAGAAAATAAGGATGCAGACAGAAGCGTGGACTATCTTAGATGGAAGGAGTTGATTACATAATTCCAAAAGAAGAGCATGCATTCATACATGAAGTAAGGATTAGGAGGGATCTAATCCTAAATATGATCCATTGAGGATTATGAAGTATCTATCCATGTTCCCCTTGAAAGTAGAAGACATAATAAACAACACATGTTCAATCTAACTCTAGAAGAAGTCTTCTTTGAAAATAAGCCTTACAGTATCCTTAGTTGTCCATCTACATCCATTATCCTATGATGAAAGGAAGGAGTTGGAATCTTCATGGAATATAGAATACCCCATGGACCCAAGAGCTAAAGAGAGACATGAGGAAGAACATGAAGATTCCAAGAAAGAAAGAAAACCAAGAACAACCAGTTATTGTACTGAGAATCACAAGACTACCAGATTGGTTTGAACCCACTAAGAAGCAACCGATCATAAGAAATGGAAGTTATGATAAAGAAAAATGTATATAAAATTTTAAAAAGACCTATGAGTGGAAGCATTGGAAGATTTAGAGGTTCTTACAGAAGGAGGGAGAAGACAATGACACCAACTTGTTCCAGATATACCTCTTGTAGTATCCATGGATTGGAATTTACATGTAAAATACTATTCTTCCCAATAAAAAAAGTGAGAAAGAAGATTATACTAGAAATAAAACTATGTATGCAAATATAAGAAGACCTTGTATGGATTCAAACAACTTGATGCAGAGTATCGCATAGACAACATAAGCGTGGCGAAAACTTTCTATGATAGAGATAGTGTATCAGAATAGTTACTCAGAAGTCTGAGATGATGGATTGCTAATCGATGGAAAACTCTCATGATGACAGAAGAAAAGCTACTTGGATATGTTTCAGTTAGAGCCTTTCCATGATTTCATGAGCTAGTAGGAAACATAAGTGCTGAATTCGACCATGATATATTGTAATGATCAGAGCTATATGAAGCCTTTAGAGAAAACCAATGTTCCATGAAAGACCGAAGTACATTGAGATCAAGCATTATATTCTTCGTGATGAAGTCCAGAAAAGAGAAATGGTTCTCCAATATATGTCCACATTTGAGCATATAAGATATATTTTGGTAAAACCTCTATCCAAGATGAAAATTTTTCATACTTAAGAAACAAGCTGGGGCCCGTGGAGACAAATTCCTTATTGAAAAAGGAAGAGATTACTCCTAGGTTGGGAGGGAGCACTGATATGTTATTGATTCATGGAAAATCATTTTTCAATTTGAAAAATGGTTTAGGATGATGAGTTCCTTTCCAGTTTGGAAAGTATTTTAAGATTTTTGACGGCCAGGCATTTTCCAGTTCTGAAAATGGTCCAGATCGGACAACCATTTTCGTAATGAAAATGGTACGATAGATTGCTAATGTAATATAGAAAACGATTCCCCTTCTGTCTAGTGTGGGGAATGGTATAGGAAAATCATTCTTATTAGCAGTCACTCTGAGTAGTGGTCAAGTATAATGGTCTTCCTCGCGAGGAAATCATTCTTTCGAAGTTCACAATTGTGAGCATTTTTGAAGAATGGTTCATTTTGGAGGTTGGTGCAAGACAATCATTTCCATTAGGAAATGGTCCAGAGAATCATTCTCTAGGGAAGACTTATTCTATCCAGGTTGCACTATGATTAGTTCCGGAGGAATGGACTAATCAGGTGAATGGTCTAGGTTCAAAAATAAAGGACAAGAATTCCCTAGGGCAGACTCATTCTCTCCAGGTTGCACTATGATTAGTATTGAAGGAATGGCCTAGTTAGGTGAATGGTCTAGGATAAAAAATCAGGGACAATTATTCTTCTATTATTGATAAGAATAGTCTAGAAATCCCATGGTTGATGTTTTACTTTCTGAGGGTAGATGCGCTCTCACTGATGTGAGTGGAAGAATGGCCCATATGACTCAGTTTATATCATGATATTGTTTTATGCAGGTTGATATCGGATGATATGATTGTTGTGGAGACTTTATGTCTCTGGATAGTAGATGTATGCTACTATGGTGGATGTGTTCCACTGGTTGTGACTATGCATCACTAATTAAGTATTCATGTTCTACTCAGTGTGGTTGTGTACCACTGGATAATAGTTATGTACTATTATGGATAGGCGTATTTGTGTTCTATTGAATGAAATTGTTCTGATTGCCATAAACACTATCAATAGTGTTGGAAATGATTATAAACTAAATGGATAGTCAGTGTGTTGGTGGACAGACATTCTACATGCAAAAAATGGTCCAGGACATTTATTCTTCTAGGACATATGTCTAGATAAGAAGAATAGTCCTTGCAACCCATGGCG
>JZKD02S1565226.1:90222-114125 GCA_000966675.3 Picea glauca
GTCTAGATCTTACCATATATAGGAGTGTGAGGGAGAGAGAGGGAGACAGACAGGGGGGTAGAGAAGGAGAGTGAGAGGGAGATAGAGAGGGCGGGTAGAGAGGGAGAGTGAGAGGGAGGAGGGAGAGAGATAGAGAGGGGAATGGTTTATAAGAGTGTGTGCACATTCTTAGAGTGTGTGCGTGCTCCTAAGAACACACATGTGTTCTTTTGAATTCAATTTTTTGGGTGGGATTGATAAGGTGTATGTTGACTTGGTTGGGTCACATTTAGGTTCGGGATGACAAACCTAGTGGTTCGGTCTGCAAATTGATAATAACCTCCATTTTTGTGAATACCCCTCTATATCTCTGTCTTTGAAGTTATTTTTCTATAGGCTAAACAATTGAGTTGTTGAAAAAACTACTGACATAGATAGAGTTGGCTATGAAGATTTCAAATATATACTTTTTTTTAAAATTAATATTGTTTACTACTTTTAATCTATTTTTGTCTTTACATAATCAAAATCCTAGATTACATACCTCTCTTATTTCTGCTATAATGTTTTCTCATTTTAACCATTTCTCAAATGAGTTATATGCGGCATTAGAGGAGACTGATACCTACGATCTAAAAATAAATAAATTGTTTTGATCATGTTAATACCCTCTTAGCATGCACGAACAAAAGACGTTGTAATTTCAAGCATGTTGACTTTGATCATTTTAAAATATAAAAAATTTCCAAAAAATACATGACACAAGAAAAACGAGTTCTCTACAAGTATATAAGTTTTTGGAATGAAATTCCATCATTAATTTACTCAACACCTGCACGAAAAAAAAAACATATACCTTATATTTTGTTGGAAAAATAAGATACCACTGTTAGAAAAAAATAAATTTGACATAGTTATTCACAATTTCTATGATTAAAAGTTGTATATTCATAAATCTAATTCAATTTCCTACGTTTCATCTTCTTACACCATATTCAAATTCATTTTAAAAGTACTGTGAATAATCCCTCCAATTTAACAAATTATTTTTTTCTAGGTTTGCATTGCCACTAACGTGTCATGAGAGACCATCCTTAAATTTCACTCACCCAAATATGTAATCCTACGAGCATAGTAGAGGAGGTTTCCATGACAAGGAAGCACCCAAGTTGTCTAAAATTAGTCCAATTGAGAGGTAGGAGGTAGTTCATGGTATTCATAGTTTATGTACACAATTTGGGGTTAACAAAGCATTGTGTTTAAGCCTCCATCATGTTTGTGTAAACACCTCTTTATGTTCTATACGAATGAATCGAGAATAAGTCTAAGTGTTGGGTCAAATCCCTAATTGAATACGGGTGCATGAAGTCTTCATATGTGTTTACAGTGAGGTGGTGAAGTCGTTGTATAAAGGAAGGAGAACGAGTTAGTCTCTTTAAGGCCAAAACTTGACCATGAGAGATGAAGTTCCTATGAACATCATAAAAGATAGAGAATTGACAAGAAAAGTGGTTGAAGAAGTCAACAAGTAGCAAAAATTCAACATTAGAGTTAATAATTCTAACATGCCACATAGGTATTACTTCTAGAAGACGTGGTAGGTGACAAGTCAACGTGGAAGTGAGTCGACGTCTAGGCAGACACATTATAGACAGGATCAACCGGACCAGAGAAAACATTTAAATGTGCATTGTTATGAATTTCATGGGCCCGATGACCGATGACAAGTGATAAGTTTTTATATTCCCCGGTGGTCTAGTATTTTAGTGGCCCAATGGCTGGTTAAATCGAAACAAAGTCACTATTAGTGGGATAGTTGGATGTGTATTCTCAGTGGACTAGTGGCTGGTTAAACTGGATCGGATTCAAAATTGATTAAAAGGGAGTTAAGGAAGCTCTCCGGTGATGGATTGTTTCCAGTGGAATTTAAGTGCTCAGTACAACAATGCGTGGTTATGTAGAATTAACGTCACCTATGGTGGACACACTCCCATGGATTTAACATGTGGTTCATGGGTTTGTAAACCCGTGAATTTTTTTCTATTGATTATTGATCCAAAAAGAATCCAGAGAAGGCTAAGGACAACTCAGAACTCAAAGAGGCAACTTAGATTGCTCAGACTGGCTTCAGCGGACAGAGAAAGGGAAAAAATTCAAAGCTCCCAAAAATCAATGAAAATGGCATGATTGCGAAGAGCACGTCACAAGATTTCTAACGACGAAAACAACTTGTCAAACATAGTTACGGATTGAAATATATTCATGGTCAAAGTTTGGTCAACCTAGCCCAGTCAGTAGGAGATGAGTCAGCATCCGTACTGTTGATGTCAGCATCCGTACAGATGACATCAACATCCGTACAAATGATGCCATCGTTCGTACAACATATGTGGTAGGAGTAGGGAAGTTACACGTGGCATGATGATGTTAGCATAATGTGAACATGATGACATGGTAGCACCAGAGGCTGCTACGTGTCACTCAGTTATTGGATTTTTGGAGCGATCTGTGGACCAATCAGATTGTGCCATGTGGTAGTCTGTACAATCTGTATGGATGATGTGGCATGCTGACTTGGTAGGGGGTAGCGTGGCCCAATGAGAGGTCACCACATGGCCCAATTAGGGGCTAGGCAGGAAAAGCACAAGGACAACCCGTGAATGAATTTTGAAAAAAATAGTTGGCAGGTCCGCCAAATCTAGCAGACCACGCCAACTATATCCACATTTATATATTGTTGGAGGACCTTCTAGCACCATCACTAAGTATAGTGGAATGGACAAACATTGTATACACCATTTAACAATAACCAACCAAAAGGAGGGTCCGCGAGGCTCGACCTCGGGACCTCCGCCAAAGCCTATGCCTGAATACTTTCGCCCCTAACCTCTAGGTCGCGGGTACCACTTGTTTCATAATGCCCAATTTATTACCTAAAACATGTATTCACCCAGCCATGGAGGAGGCGCAAACCGTACGTCCTTTCGGGCATGCTTTTTGAGGTGAGGTATAGTCATTATTGCAAGTTGTAGAGGGCATGAAAACCGATATTGAATTATTCTTGGGCCTGAGAGTGCTAGAGTCGGATAGAGGCATGGAGACAGTCATTTTTGGGTAATTTGATGCCATGAATTCTATGGTTGTGTCTGTTTTCTGATCTGAGCATTGTTTCTGTAGCTTGATTTCAGAATGAGGTATACTTATGTATTTTGCCAAGTTATTTTGTTAAGTTAATGAAAGAACCTACCCATTTGAGAGCAGGACCCAGAGACATAGTCCACCAGGGATGAACTCTGTTATCAATTTTTTGTGTTCAGATCTGATTCTTATGTCTCTTCATTTTTTATTTTTCCCTTCTTTAATGGTGCACTTTAATTTATGCTCATTTAATGCAATTCTTTATAAGTCACGATGAAAAGATCTCGGATCATGTTGGTATCAGAGTAGTCGTCTTTGACTTGAATTGTTGAGTGTGAATTCTTACTAGGGCCAAGCATAAGAAGGGTGAAGGAAATTTTAAGACTTTCAATCCTGAAGTTGGTCGTGCATCCCGAAGTAAGAAAACGGTAGAAGAGGACAAGCATGATGAACAAGAGAAAAACTTTCACATGGTGTTTTATTGCATGTCAGAAATGGTCGAATGAATGTATGGAGATTACAAGAAGAGGGTTAAGAAGAGAGGGAAGAAAAAGGAAGCACATGCAGATGATGATGCTTCAGTAAACCAAGGGGCTGGAGGAGATCCTCTTGAGCCTTCGTCTTCACCTTCAAGTTCTATTTCTTCTTCCTCTAAGCATTCTCATCATTCTCATCATTCTAGCCATAAAGCCTCTTTTAAGAAACCATTATTAAAGCTTGATGTAAAATTTACTTTACCTATGTTTAATGGAGATGTTGATCCCGAAAAGCTAGATAATTGGATCCAACAGGTTGAAGTGTATTGTCGTGTCCAACATAGTGATGAAGAAGAAGTTAAAGTGCAAGCTTCAGGACAAAGGTAAGTGTGCTAATATTTTTTTTGTCATGGTTGGAATTTAATTCAGCGATAAGGAAGCAATTTTATCCATTAGGGTATTTACATAAAGCAATGATAGAATGGCAAACTTTAAGGCAAAGTAAAGGTCAAACTGTACAAAGTTTCACAGAATAATTTAGAAAGAAATATCTTACATTGAACATTCCTTTGGATTCTTATGAAACTTTAATGAAGTATATTGGCACACTTCACAGTTATATTCTTCATACTTTTCTCTTTCTTAACCCCACTAGTCTTGCCTAAGTTTGTGTGCAAGCCACTCACCTTGAGAACATGGGGAAACATGTTCAAGAATATCCCACGAAGAAACCTTCCAATCTCCCACATAAGACTTTTAAGAAGTTTAAAAGGAAGGACAAGAAGACTGCTACAGTAACGAGAGAAGGAAGAAAACCATCTTACACTCATGGCAAGAAGAGCGGTCACGATGAAGAACATTGTTGGAAACTGCATCCAGAAAAGAAACCAAAACAGTTTAGTGGAAAGGGAACGACAAAGACTGTTGCTACAATGCAACAAGATCTTGGTTCTGATTCAGGAGATGAAGGAAAGATCACAGCGGTTGGAGTACAAGGTAAAGATTCTCTTCATGTTAGTTCAAGTTCTAATAATGAATCTCATGTTGATGAAGAAAAGAGGAATGAGTTATTTCACATAAGAGTTGTATCTAAACATACTAAGATAGATACATTATTTGATCTGGGTTCCCAAGTAAACTTAATAACTAAAGAACTTGTTAAGAAGATGGGTCTTGAAACAAAACCACATCTGAATCCTTATCCTCTTGGTTGGGTATGTGATAAAGAAAAAATTAATGTCACCAAACACTATAGGATCAAATTTTCTATTTCTTCAAAGTTGATTGATGAAGTGGATTTGGATGTTGTACCACTTGATATATGTGGCATAGTGTTTGGAAGTCCTTATCTTTATGATAGAAAATAAGTATTATTTTTTCATGAAAACAAATACCACCTTACTAAAGGGGGAGTGAAATATATTGTTAGAGCTCACTGCATGAAGGTAAATACAACACTTGTTAGTGTAGGGAAAATGAAAATAATCATAAACACTAATAAGAGATATGTACTCATGGTCGTCAGAGAGAAAGATGTCGGGACATTCAACGCTTTCCAAGGGTGTGATCCATCTCATAAAAATGAATTAATTGAGATTGTTTTTAAGTATGATGATATTTTTCAAGAACCAGATGGATTACCTCCTAAGAGGGAAATCCAACATGAGATACATCTTCAATAGGATTCTCCTCTTCCAAATGTGGGCATGTACAAGATGTCATTTGTGGAGATGACAGAGATCAAGAAGCAGGTACAGGGATTCTTGGATCAAGGGGTCATCAGGCCCAATTCATCTCCTTGTGGTTCTTTGATCGTGATGGTTCCAAAGAAGGATGGCACATGGTGAATGTGTATTGATTATTGGGCTTTAAATAAAATCACGGTGAAAAATCGATACCCTCTTCCTCGCATAGATGATTTACTTGATCAATTAAAGAATGTTTTTTATTTCACTAAGTTGGATTTGCACAGTGGATATCATCAAATCAGCGTCGTAGAACAAGATGCATGGAAAACTTCCTTTAAAACCAAACAAGGATTGTTTGAGAGGTTAGTTATGCCATTTGGGATTTGTAATTCTCCGACAACTTTCATGCATGTGATGAATGATGTATTCAGGCCTTTCCTGGATGACTTTGTGATTGTAGACGAAATTCTTGTTTTTAGCAGAACTTGGGATGAACATGTGAGGCATGTAAATAAAGTATTTGATACTTTGCAAAGGGAAAAGTTGTATGTAAAATTATCTAAATGTGAATTTGGTAAGACTGCACTTGTGTACTTAGGTCATATTGTAGGAGGAGGACAATTGAAAATTGATCCTTCCAAAATTGATGTAATTGTAAAATGGCCTGAGCCAAAAAGTGTAACCAAAGTCCGAAGCTTCTTAGGTGCAGTCCAGTATTGGAGGAGATTCATTCCCAACTTCTCCTTTATAGCAGCTCCTTTGCATGCCTTAACTAGTGTGAAGAACACTTTTCAATGGGAAGGAAAGCAACAAAAAGATTTCAACATTTTGAAGGAGAAGATCAGTACCACACCATTATTAGCACTGTTGAATCTTCAACAACCTTTTGTGATCGAGACAGATGCCAGCGGATACTCCATGGGTGCAATATTGATGCAATATCGTAAGTCTATATGTTACCACTCTGAAACCTTTAACCAAGCTGTTGTTAAATATCCTACATATGATAAAGAGTTGTATGCATTAGTCCAGAGCGTAAATAAATGGAAACATTACTTGTTAGGGAAAATAGAGATCACCAAACCTCACAGTATCTTCAAGCACAGACCAAATTGCAACAATCTTGACACTATAGGTGGATGGGTTTTTTACAACAATTTCATTTGGTAATCAAGTACAAAAAGGGTACAAGTAACAAGGTAGCTGATATGATTTCTAGACCTCCTATTGTTGCTTCTATTTTTATGAAGAATACTTCTTTATCTCATGACAGATGTGTAGAAAAATATTCCATCGATGAAGATTTTAAATAATTATATGAGAAGCTAACCTTTGGTGCATAGGTAGAGAACTATTGTCTGCAGGGAAAACTACTCTACCATATTGGAAAGCTATGTATTCCTACAAGTGAATGAGTCCATGTAATATGCGAAGCTCACACTTCTCTTGTGTCTGGGCATTTTGGGGTAGGAAAAAATATGGCTAATTTGCAGAGGTTTTGTTACTAGACTCAAATGAAATCAATTGTAACTAAATATGTAAACGGTTGTGTGATTTGTTCTACTTGCAAGCCCACTAATAGAAAATTGGGGCTATACTCACCACTTCCTATTCCATCCCATCCATGGGAAAGTGTTTCCATGGATTTTGCAGGGGGCTTACCAATGACCAAAGGGGGTCATGATTATTTGTATGTTGTAGTGGATAGGTTCAACAAGATGTGTATCTTGATGCCATGTAAAAAGAAGATCATTGCTGAGCAGATTGCTAATCTCTACTTTCAATATGTTTGGGTTCACTTTGGATTACCCACATCCATTGTCTCAGATCAAGATACTCAATTCCTTGGGGAATTTTGAACTAGCTTGTGGAGGATGATGGACACCAAATTGAAGAGGAGCATTGCTTTCCATCCACAGAATGATGGACAGGTAGAGGTGGTAAACTGAACAATGGTAATTTTTCTTCGAGTCTACTGTAGCAAGCATCCCAAATTATGGGATGAATAGATACCCTATGTACAACATGCATACAACCGAGATTTACATTCGTCCATTCAGAGTTCACCTTTTGAGACATGTTTTGGGTACCTACCAAAGGTTCCTTTAGAATTGATGTATGGGAGAGATATCGATGTGAATGAAGAACAAATAAAGGACAAAGATTTCAAGTTCATCAGAGGATCTATCAGATACACCAGGAAGTCAGGAACAATTGGAGAAAATTCAAGCACAATATAAAGCTCGACATGACAAGCACATGGTTGATCATTAGTTTTGAGTTGGAGACTGGGTATGGCTTCACATCAGCAAGGAGATATTGAAGGGTGAAGACAAGAATCTCAAGCCCATTCATTATGGACCCTTCACTATCTTGGAGAAAAGTGGTACCAATGCTTTTCGTCTGGATATTCCACCTTACATGAAGATTTACTCAATTGTGAACGTTGAGAACTTGAAACATTTTGAGCCTCCCATGATCATGGATCAAGATGAGGAAGTTTCAATACCTTCAGTTGATGAGTTTGCACCTGAGTACTTGGATGATCTACAGAAGGATATCATCCTAGACAGGAGGATGAGGACTTCACGTAGGGGTGATGTTGATTATCTTCGAATATGCTTAAAAGGCACACATCCAAGCAAGGAAAAGCGGATCGAGAAGGACAAAGTGAGGCGACTCTTCCCTCACTTACATGTTGATTGATGAAAGATTTTGGTGGTCCAAAAATATCTCAGTGGGAATGCGTGATCCAAAAAGGATCCAGAGAAGCCTAAGGACAACTCAGAATGATCAGAATGGCTTTAGTAGACAGAGAAAGGGAAAAAATATTCTTGTTAGCAAACCATCAATAATATATAATTTTTAGATCTGGTTACTTGGGTTGTAACATTAAGAGAATCATAAAATTCTGAGGCATAACCATACTTACATAGAACTTCACTATAACATTTTTTTGAATGCATGTTTGTGAATAATTTGAGACCTACATAACAACTATTTTCCCTTTGTTTGTATGTTGATTTTAAGGTCATAGTTGTGAACCTAAAATTCTGTTTATCATGCCTGGAAATTCACACACATATTGTGCCTAAATGAACCCTGCTTGTTCACATAAAGTTTTAATCTGAAATATCTCTAAGGTTCACCATTCAAAGTTGCAAGAAATACATTCATGAAGTGGTCTCATATGGTCTTGTAGTGTCTTACATTCCTTTTTTTTTAACAATTGCATCAGTCTTGTCCTCCTTTGAGACATGCATCTAACGAGGTGACACTAGGGAGTACATTACATGAATATGCCTTATGAATTTGTCCATCATTTCCTACACCAAAGGAGAGTTATGATTAGGATGGTAATCATGTAGAGGAAATTCCAAGTATGCCTTTGATTCTTAAATTTCTTTTGCTTTTTATCCATTGATTGATAATTTGTATCACTTCCATCCATTGTACACAACAAATTGTTGTGGCATCTACTACTTCTCGCTCATAATCCTCCTATTATTGTTGGTTCTACTTGATAGAATACTTGATCATGTATTATGGGTCATCTACAAGGCTCAATATCCCATGTTTATCCATGTCAACCTAGCCCTGTTGAGAAATAGAAACAATGGTGAGTAAAAATCATGGGTACCCACATTGGTTTATGTAAACTATAAGGGTTGTGTCCCACCCTCAAACAACCAACCACAACACCATTATCACCCACCTCAATGTGAGAAAAGTGTCCAAACATTGATATGTGAATGATAAGCATGTGACACATCTATCTTGTTAACATGGATCTTCACTTCAAAATTCAAATGTAATGTCTATACAATTCTACTATCATAATAAACTAAGTTCTAGCTCTCTTTTTTTTGTTAATGAACCAACATGATTAGATATCATTTTTTTGATTGGGTTGAACTTGATTTACCAACCCGTATTTCCAAAAGCAATACTCAACCAAAGATACAAAGTGCACTCTATTTTAAGCATCCACAATGAAACACCGCATATTAAAATTTCAAGCCCAATTCTTCATTACCACACCTCTTCCATTCATAATATTCATTGAAGTGGTTAAGAAGAAGCATAACACTTTGTTATGTCCATTTCTATCACAACAAATAAAATACAGGCCATCCAAATAAAATATAGGCCATCCACAATGGGCCTACCCCAACCAACATCAACAAGTTATGAAGATTCCTCTACTTGGCACAATTTTACAGGGGATTTTTCTTGGGTTTCCTTTGATATTACACATCCCCTGCATCAGATATTACATGAGAATGCCAAGAAATTCATTTTCAAATGGGATTGCATGTAAGAAAAATTATTTGAAGAATTTATGGTGCCCTATGCTAGTCTTAAGCCTACTTAATCTCCATCAGGAATTTGAGAATCAAACCAACACCTCTTAGTATGCACTTGGCATTGTTCACATCCACCATGAACACCCAATCAAATAGCATTCAAAAAAATTCATTGATGTTATCCTCAACTATTAAACCTACAATCATGATCTCTATGTGATTGTTTAACATGTCAAAAAATGGTGATAATACATAATGGGTAAGGAGATTTGTTTTCACTCCAACCATAAGCCTTTGCAGATTGTCCTGACACAGAGTAAGTTGCAGGGCACACAAGCACATGGATGCTCATATGACCATCATGCTTTAGTGGTTTATAAAAAAATATGTGACCAGCGTCATAGTTGTTTTTCCCAAAAGGTAGGGGGCCTGATAGGTCATCCCGGGCTCCAGGATGGTGAGCTTCTCGTGGAGTCCAAACACCTAGATCCCCCACCATACCTCTTCCCTCCACATCAAATAGTCATTGTGAGAGTACTCTTTATAAACCCATAATAAAACTTTCACACTTTGCATGTGGGACTAAACCTTGATGGGCAATTAGATCAACACTGTCGTTCTCTTGATCAGACGGTTGTTGAGTCTCCATAACAGTTTTGATTAATCCACGATTCACTATCATTTGACGAGCATATGACTACTGGAAGGATAAAATAGATAATGCAGCTGGATGTATATATCCCTATCATGATCACGATCCAATGATATGATTTGTGATGCAATGTATATTGCCTTATGCACGCAGTCATGAGTAGAATGACAATGCCTGGAAATCGCTATCAAAAAGATTTTGTTCTCAAATTGATAATGACTGTAAGTGTAATGAATTGACCCACACTTGAACCAAAAATCAAAAACATCATCAACACGCTTAAGAAATCCATAGTTGGGACCTCTTCTAGAAGGAATTGTGATGTGATCAATTTTATGTCGATGTAGATCAGCCACCTTGACACTTGAAAGCTCCTATAGCTTTTCAATTGACCCCACAACAAATTTTTCCTCTCCATCATCACCAATCCATATCAAGAGAGGTGTTCCCCAAAATCTACTTCGATTGACTGCCCAATCCCTAGCATTCTTTAGCCAATTGTGAAAGCGTTTTTCCTTAACATAATCAGGAACCCATGTCGTCTATTTATTGTTCTCCAATAGTTGGTATTTAATCTTATCCATAGGCAGGAGCACAATGCACAACACCAGTACCACTATCATCCTTCTTAAATCTCATAGGTTCTGCCTATACAAATGGTGAATTGATAAGATATAACTGGGGAGCATCAACTCCATAGTTGTCCACAACTTCCATTGGTGGGGGATAGTTCTTTAGTATTTTTCTCATTTTATTTCCATCCTCAGCTAAAAAACGACCATTGAAAATCATATTTTTGAATGATGGTTTACCAAACAGAGCATTTGATCACACCATAAGAGTATAGAACCATCCACGAGTTTGATCAATGCTTTATGCAATAAAATGCCCTGGGAAATAATTGTTGTCACTTGAATTAGCCATGTCTTGTAACCCCTGGAGGATCATAGTAACCAAAAATATTCTACGAGGTGGCCTTCATTGAAAAGTACATTGATTATTTAGTAGCTTCATTAGGCATGGTGCCCTTTAATTTTATTTCCTTGCATAGTTTTAAAGCTTCATCCAAACACCCTTCTCTGCACAGGTAGTAGATTACTTTTGCACAAACAACTTCATGTTCCAAACAAACTTTAAGCAGACCTTTCCATTGGAAAATATATTTTGATTTAAAAATCACTGATCCAACTCTTTTGTCATTGCTGACCTTAGGGACAAGGCACAATCCTTCTGCAAACAATACTTCAAAATTACAAGGCTACTCTGTCTTCTTTCATGCACATTGTCAATGCTAAGTGTCTTTCCTCTTTATGACATCCAGGCCAAGGCCATCAATGGAAACCTGTAATGACATATTTCCAACATATTTCTTTCTGAGGGAAATTGATTTATGTTCTGTGTATGGAATTTTTGTGCAAGTCTGTTTTATCTATAATATGTCTGCAATTTTTCTAGTGTTCCTTCAAAGGTTCTGAGCCAATTTACTTTATATCTGGAAACCCTGTGAACTGTTCATTGATTCCATCTCTATTATAGACTGCGTGAAAAGGCTCAAATTTGAACATGACCTATCCTTCAATGTCCACCATACAAATGATTTTACCTCTATGCGCTGACATAGCATATTCTACTTCGGGATTCAAATATGAATATCTACAATGTAACTAATGTCCATAGTGATCTAGTGAAATCGTTGTGAATTTCTGAGATAATATATAAGGAATGAATTTTAAATTCAATGCCCCTACACAATTTAATTTTGTATGTGGAAACATTGAGCACTGAATCTGATGCCCTAATTTTCCCTCCAAGGGTTTTCAATTCATAGTGTGAATCTATATGTGTTCATTAAAGCTTTATTAAAGTGAATGATTGGCTTAGATCTTTGTACTTTTAGTATGTATTTTATATGAATATGAACAATTGGAGGGTAGCCTTTAACTTTGTAGTCAAGCATTCCATGTTGTGGTCAAGGATTCTTTCATTTTGATTCACTAGCCACCTCTGACCACATTATGATCAGTGAAATTTAGTGTGCATATTGATATTGAAAGTAGATTTAGTTAACATGAGAACATAATATAAATAGAATTTGTGCTTCTAATTTTGTAGTGGAAAGAAGATAAACAAATGATGTAAATATTCAATGATATTAGTTGTTGGTTGAGATTGTTATTTGAAGTTACAGAGCAACTGGTTAAAAGCAAGACTATATATGCCTGGAAAATCAACTCAAAATTCTTAATAGACTATACAAATCACTATGTTACTGTATAGATCATGTATATTGGGCTCTACATGCCACTGATGATATGCACGCAACCCAAGACCTATATAATAGTGAATAAACACTGTAGAAATTCACTGTAGTATTCAAATGCTATGTCAGAGTTCACACTTAAAAATCAGGCTAGATTAGTCGGGAAAAATGTCGACTTGGTTGAATAGTCTCCCAACCTGAAAATTACATGCAAGAACAGAGGAATGGATTTACCAATCGACACAGTAATGAAAGATTATCTACAGTTTTAGATTTTGGGGACATTTTTGTTGATAGTAGACATATTTTTTATTCTCTATTATATATGCATGTGATCCTAGGACCTGTGTACACCCGTGCATAGGAATGCTCAATACTTGGTAATATGTTTGGAGTAGCCTTACTATTTTTATTGATTGTATGGTGTTCTTAATTAAATGTCAATCCCATACCCTCATACATGATAGAATCCGATGAAAATATTGCAATTTTTCCAAACTCTGAAATGGTGAAAAATGTTGATCACATCGTTGGCATAGATTTTGTGCCAATAATATAACTGTATAAGTCTTGCACTACCTGTAGAGTTATGCATGGCATGAATCCTTTAAAGACTGTAGTATTGAAGAAGGATTATGGTATAAATTTAGCGATGTTTTTTTTTAAAGGAGAGTTACAAATAAATTTTGTTTGGTAAGCTCATAGCTCTGAAGTTGGACACTTTGGAGTGATCAAAATCTTTGCTAATTTTTGAAGCTAGTATTAGATGCATATTCACGTTGTTGTGGAGAAATTTGTATCTGGTTGTTTTCTATGCATTAATTCAAATCCAAAAATTGGTAGTTGAGCTTTTACTCTCCACATCCTGTTCGGTAATCCTAATCAGTAAAGGCCCTGGGCACTGTTAATTGACATTGTTTATAAATCCTGTGAGATGGGAATTTCTTTCCCTATTGAAATAGTGTAACTGGGAAATAAGAAAGAAAACACTTATTCAAATTTCATTCGTGTATTGGTACATTTTGCAATGCATAATATTACTTTTGATTGAGATAGTACAGTCTTAAGCATCTTTGGGACTACCTTATGGGTTTATGGATACATAATTGAAGAAAAGTACAAATTTCTTGCAGCAGTTCAAATTGGTAACCAAGTGCTCCTGAAAATGTGCAACTAGAATTCCCTGAGGTTGCCATGTGCCATCAGGAACAAATGTTTGAGAATAAGAAGACAACATCACTGCTTTAGATGATGATGTGGAACCTACAACTTGATCAACTAATAATGAGAAGCCTTTATCAACAATTTCCAAAAGAGTTGTATCTTCATTCATGTGTGTTCTTGCAGATCCATTTCTAATGACCTTACTAACTTGTTTTGGAGCAAAAAAGATGCCATTCAACATAGAACTAGTAAAAATTTTGGGTGGGAAAGAACCTGCCATAATAAGTGATCTGTGCATTAGCTCTACAAAAGGCATGGAAGAAGCTCTTTTCAACATAGTTTTTTTTTTTTTTGGCTTGATCCATTTTTTTTTTCTTATTCTTTAACTACACAAGCAGTTTGTCTCTTGTGCCACAATCTTCAACCAACTTTGCTTCATGTAGCCATTCTTGAGGGAACTGAAAAGGAAGGAGATGCTTGAGGGATTGTTGAGTAGAGAAAGGAAACATTTTCCCTTGTGTTGTGTATGGCATGGAATAGATATTTTCCCTTATACTCAAAGATCACTCACAAACCCACTCTATATATCGTCTTATATACGTCCATTATGAACGTTGTTGCAAACATGGATGATCTCAAAGATTATGTGGTTGGAACATCAGACATCCTTGAGTCTTGAAACCCTCCCATACCGTCAAGTTATGTTTCTAGTCTAACCATGTCAAATTTTGATGCATACATGCACAGTTTGAAGAAATTTCAACATTGGCCCCATTCACTGCTCACTATGCAGGGTCGGTGCAAGATGACATTGATGGGTGAATTGAAGCTTTTGCAGCATCAAATCGACTTGGTAATTCAATAATCAAACCCTCCTTAAGTATTATGTGGTTACATCAAACATCCTTAAGTATTGAAACCCTTTGTTGGCCCTCGACCAATTTTTGGGGAAACTTTGGTCAATTTTGACCCACTTTTGGACTTCGATGCGTTGATTGAAGTAGGAGCACCCAGGAGGAGCTGAGATTGCGTATCTTGTAGATATGAGATCACAGATATCACCTTTTTTAGGGTTATGTGGACCCAGTAAGGGTTCCTCTAGCGTTATGTGCCAACACCCCCCCATACCTTAACCCCATGCCTTTAGAAAAATTAGAAAACCTTTAGCCAAGTATCTAGTCAGTGATAGTTGGAAGAAATTAGATTTTTGTTCATGTGATGATCCAACTCAATACAAAAGTTTACCTAACAACTTGAAAGAATGTTGCCACCAAACTTCTCATCCACAAGAGAAAATTGTCGTTGGCTTGCTCATCCAATGGAGGAGGGAAAGAAGACATATCCTTGTGATATTGTGCACCCACTGGAAGAGTAGTACCATGACATATCAAAGATATAAATATATCAAAGCTTGGATGTGATATTGATAATATCAACTATTATAGAATTAAATCCCTAGGTCAACCAAAGATATAATGCTTTAATAAAAATCAATATATTTGAAGACTACCTCAAAGTTAACTTGAATTCTTTCTAGCTCTTATAGAAATAAATTGTGACTTGGGATGACATTGGTCACCCAAGGTGTGTAGCCCCTTCAACTATGTGAAAAATGGCAAGAACTAAAACACTCCCTCAAAGATAACTTGAATTTGTTTCGTTGCTATACCAATGAATTGTAACTTGGTATGGCATTAGTGACCCTAGGTGTGTAGTCCATTCAACTATGAGAAAAATGGTTCCCATTCATGAACTCGTTCCCAATCACAAGATTTTATAGAGTGAATAAGTTTTTATATCCCATTTATAGATAATGGTATGCATTAAGATTTGAGGAAGTCTTAACAACTTAAGATGTAAAAGATTTCTTAAAGGTCATAGTGTTCTTACATCATTTAAATCCTTGTGGTTCTTTTTATTTTTGTAACTTAAAGGTCATAGTGTTCTTACATCCTAAGATTTGCATCAATTTCCTAAATTTAGTTTGCAATGTCCTCCAAAAACAATCCTTCCAAGGTCACAATGTCACATTCATTATGCAATTATTTTCAATTGAGATTGTTTTTATGGATTTTTAGGACATTAGACTTAGAGATTTGCAGAGTTAACAAAATAGACTTTGGGATTGTTTTCTTAAGTGCTAATTTTTTCGAGGTAGAATGCCTCAAATCTATAAACCTGTGATTTTTCTCCGACCTGATTCTCTCCCGCAATCTTTAATTGTATCTTCTTTCTCTTCCAACTTCTCCTTATTGTTATCTTCCCCTACTTCCATGAGGGTTATTTTCCTCTTATGCTTCTTTAGTTGAGCCATCATCTTGAGCATTTTCTTTTTGGTGGCTTTCAATTCATTTTCACAACTATGCTGATATTCCCCTTTCCATGTCTCCATTCTCCCCATTTCCTATGCTACAATCTCTTTATTTTCGTTACATAGGAACTCACATCGTCTAATAGAGTCATGATGGTGGTCCTGTGATTTTCCATTTTACTTGTTTCAAAGCATCAAAATTCAGAATTGACACAGAAGAACAACTGCTCAAGATTTAAAATATTTTATAGATCCAACCAAAGAGAGAGTAAGCTCAGGCTATCTCAAAATTCCTATAAGAGAAAACGATTGGGGACCTTTTAGAAGAAGTTCCATAAATAAATTGGCTTTCAAAATGAGAAGAATTCCTTGATTTTTGTGAATGAGGAGACTCAAATATAACCAAAATATTACTTTAGATTGATGTTTGAGGTTAGAATGTTGCATTCAAATGAACCCTAGCTTCCTTGTTTCCAAAACCAAACCTTTGAGTCTTCACACAACAATGCTCATAGAGTCCTCACATGACACACTTCCAAAACCAACCTTCTATCTAGAACCATACCTTCCAATTGGAAGAAACAAAAGGATAATGGTAAGAAGAAGACCAATCCTCCAAATCCATATCTGAAACTTCGATATTCCCATTTGAAAATGTAGAAAAATCCCACTTTCTTTGCACCATAGCATCCTACCAAGGATAATAAATAATGACTCTTGTAGGATATAACAAATAACATGACAGAGTACCCATATAGTCCTTTACAAATGCATGTTGTAGATGTGATGTCACTTATTAGGATTGTTATAATGGTAATTTAATACGAAGGGGGTGATAAGAATAAAGGAGGTTGCAAACTACCTCTTCCTCCCTATTTTTCCACATACAACCAAGAGATAAAGAGAAATCCTTATCGACCATTACATCTACTAATCAATTAATGTCTTTGAGGACATGAAATAATTTAACTTCCTCAAAAAATACTTCTAACAAGGCGTGACACAACAATCTATTGAGATGAGGGTCTTTAGGGAGAGATTTGTAGACCAAGTGACGTATGACTATGATTGAATCTCCAATCATTATAATCTTTTTGATGCCATCATTCTTCATTATCCAATCTCCTAGTCCAATGGCCAAATATTCAACTTCATTATTAGATATTTTGCTAATTCTCCAAGCATAATTATAGACATAATTCCCCCAAAACTTATTCCCCTTAAAAAGTAATCTCATATATTTTTTATTGTGCTTTAATCATAACTATAATGACCAGAACTATGAAAAATATATTACCAACCCTCAATATTATCATATAACATTATTTGGAATAATCAATTAAGGTATCCTTGCATATTATCAATTAAGTTGAGACCTAATGTCTTGAAAAAGAGCTTCATACCATCATTTAGAATAAATGTTCTTGGATATAATCAATTGAGTCGAGAGGTAATGTCTCGAGAAAGAAATTATTAGGAGAAAAAGAATCGTAATTCACTCTCTAAAACTCCATTGTACAACACCTTGCTAGCAATGTTTGAGAAGGACATAAGCACAATGTTGTAGTTAAACATTCCATAAAACAACATTGCGCAAACAAAAGTCTCATATTCATAATTCCTTTATGCAAAGAAACTTCTTTTATGATCGCACCCATTCAACAACTCGTGCCCATTCACAAGCAGATATAGAGAGCTTGAGCTCACAGTTATAGAGAGCTTGTGGAGGGCACTGAGAGAGAGATCACAAGTTGCAAGGTTAGAGAGAGCTCGCGGTTAGAAAGAGATCGTGGAGGGCACTGGAAGAGAGCTCACAAGTTGTAGGGTTAGAGAGAGCTCGCAGAGGGCACTTGGAGAGAGAGCTTGAGGGTAGGGTTAGGAAGGAGACAAAGCTCACGGAGGGAACTGAGAGAGAGATATTGAAGGCAACATAGGGCGAAGAGAATGGTAAGTTGTTGAATTTACTTCTTTGTATTCTCATAAAATGCCTTAGGGTGATCAGTTGTGTCTTGAGCTTGGAATTCATTGTGAATGTGGAGGATAATAGTGGCGTCCATGTTGACCATGGACACCTAGCCATTGGAAAATAGTATGTACCTGTTATTTTACATCTATTGTATGTTCTAATGACATAATTTCTACCAATTTGTGTGCCTAATAATCCATATTAAGATGAATTCACTACCTAATCTTGCCACATGAGAGGTAATGAGAAATTACAACCAATTTGAAGGAGGGGACAAGCCACTGGGAGAAACCCTACTGTTTGTGTTATTTCCTATTATGGTAATAGGATCCAACAACCAAATCTTGTCATCTTGTGCCCATAGTTATATGGATGGGTGTGGAGCTAGGTTGAGTTATTGACCTAGCACTGAACTATGGAGTAGGATCTCTATAAAGTTTGGGACTTGGCAATACAACTGTCTACAAGGACATAGGGCTATCCACTATGCAAACAATGCATTGGCTTGAATAATAAATTCTTAGTTACATGTTGACCACTATACTCTATAAGACTTACTTTTGGTTCAGTTCTTGTGGTTTAAATGTGGAGAAACTAGGCTCTATCATTTGTGGGCATCTGATTTGATAAGATTTGATATATTTTCCCTGCACTAATTGTTTAGTGTTTAGAATAATATTGGGAAAGATGCCTCTTGATTTTGGCCATGCCTTCTATGATAGGCCTTGAAAAGGACTGCTTTCCATAGGAAATTAAGGACTGTAAGTGCACATTTTATATGATTGTTCATAATCTTTTTGCCAAAAGTATCTCACATGGGCTAGCGTCTAATATCTAGTTTTATGGATAATTTATAATCAAATATATCTAGCAGCTTTAGGCTTTATATATACTAATATGAGGCAGAAATAATATTCATGAATGCCAAAGGTACTTATTTTTTGAGAAACATATCATATATTACTGCAGGGAACAAAGAGTTACATAATGGAAAATGAATGCAAAATATGCTTTATCATAAATCCATAGGGAGAAGGATCTAAGGTGACATATGCCACTGGATAATACTATAGAAAATGGTTACAATCATAGTTATCATGCATAGGTATTTATCATGGGTCTATCTAGCAGAATTATGTCCATTGAAATTGAAAAAGAAGAGAATGTATACCATTATCATTAATTTTCATAGGCATGTATTGTGAATGTTAACCATGTCATAGTAATGGAATTCCAGTTAGGTTGGTGGAACCTAGTACTCATGCATTTACTATACTTATTTTCCATGTATATGCTAGAGGCTATAGGGTACCAAGGTTATGTCTTGTACCCCTACATTATGTTGGGAGAGAATGGAATCATATAGAGAAATCAATATGGGCTATGTCCTATGTTGGTGTTCCTATGACCATGTGGCACTAACCATAATGTAAGGTCACTATGAAATGTTTGAATACCATCATAATGGCTCCTAAGAGTAAATCTCTCTATGTTGATAACACTAGATCTTATGAGTCCTACACCTTCAGAATTTTGTAGGATGTATATGCATTACTCTTTTATTTGATGGTTTATTTAATGACACTACAAACATCCTTCACATGAACATCAAATAGTTGCATTGGAGATTGAGGATTGGTGCATTGGATATGGCTCTTGGTTCCCATGTAATAGTTGAAAGCCAAAAGATAGGGTCAAAGGTCATAAAATTTGTCTCTAAAATCTCATGGATATGTGTGGTCCCTTAGTCTTCCATCACACATGCCCTAAATAGGGAATATAGGATTCATGATTTCAATATGGTGTCCATTTTAATGTGTCATATTTTGGGTACAAATGTAGTAGTTCTTGCACCTATCCCCACCCATTTTTGTGAGAAAAAGTACACACGAACACAAGCATGTCAATAGAGAGATTTAAGCATTGGTGTGGGAAATATGTAGAATAATTGGGAATATACTCATCCAAAACAAAGAAAAATGTCCAATTGACCATGAATGTGCACTTGCGCAAAACATGGTTTACAAATATGAATTGATTATGGTAATACCCATGAAATTGTTCTTGCATGGTTATATCTTGCAATGATTGACAATAATTGGGAATCCATGGCTCCAGTGTGTCTATAACTTGAGGATGCACGCCACTCACATAATGGAAAATGAAAAGCTATCAAGGGCCAAAGAATTTGGCATCATAAACTACCCACTCTCTAAAACATAAAGGGGACTTGGGTGGGGAAAAACCATAAAGGGGATTTGAATATATCAATTCCTTCAAGAAAATCCATCTCCCATGTTCATTTCCACAAAAATCTTAGCCATCGAGGTCTTGTATAGGAAGCATGTTTTCTCGTCAATATCCAACATCGATCAAACTAGGAGGTCTTCCATCAAACTATGTGACACATGCCTCCAAATGCGCAAACAAGTTGCCACTCCAATATTTATAATGTGGCATGGCATGAGAGGTCCATGTGCATGAAGAATATCCCCAAACGGCCTATGCCATTCTGACCAATGCCTTGAGAGTTGTAAGATTGCATCGAGAGTTGTGAACAAACTCAGGTGTTGTGAATATACCTTGGGAGTTGTGAATATACAAATCAATAACAACTCTTTTATTTGTTACTTAACAATGTACTTTACTCTTAATTGCTCGCTCCCTTTTGACATGTATAGGCCACCTTTACCTTTCTACCATTTCTTCTCCTTGGGTTCATATTTCCAACGAGGGTAGTGTTTTTGTTGAGTTAAAGTTCCACCTTTCTTGTTCATTTTTTTTCAGAAATACCATGATTTGGGTTGTCTTTAAATTGTCCAAAAACTCTTAGGGTAAAGTTACATGAGAAAAATTCCCAACATAATAGGATACTAGAAAGAGTAACACCATGGTAATCATTATGAGATAACTATGATACTAATAGGATACTAGTAATGAACTAGTGTTACATCTTGATTGACTAATTGTTTCTGTCATTAATGGTTTTATAGGACATACAAGAAAATAGGTATTTGTCAGATCTATCTTCATTGAGTGAGGGAAGTTCAGGTATAATAGAGGAAAGTGATACATCTAGTAGGTCTAACAGGTGGAGATCAACTAGAGGTGATAAGATCAGAAGAAAATTCCATAGATGCATGGAATTTTTTCTTGTGAAAGGGGGATCATGTTCTTATGATCATGAGAGCATAGACGACATCGAGGTGCCCTTGAGGTACAAACATATAGTGAAACAATGGGTACCTAAGGATCTTCCTAGAATAAACACTGATTTTTGTGTAAACGAAAGGATATACCAGATTGATCCATCGTCATTACATGGTTTGGGGCTATTTTCCATGGATGGAATAGAGGTTTGTTATGACGGATTAATTGAATTGATGGAGTCTGTCAGATCCTTTTATATCTACAAAGATTGGATAAGAATAGTCCAATATACAAAAAGTATGAGAAGATATGGCTTGGCTGCAAATTATATACAGCTAAAAGACAATGATCAAAATAAAGGAGCAACTATCTACATTGATGGAAGGCCAAAAGAAATGGGGAATATTTTAGGGTTTATAAACATTACACGACCTATGACCACAAATAAGCGACCCAATTGCGTATTTGAGGGGCGTGAAGGAAACTGTGTATTCATGTGTGCAATAAAATCAATAGTTGCAGGGGAAGATATATTGATTGATTACAATTTGAATCAAATAGATACAGATGTTGCTATTATGGTGGCAATACATATACTAATTTACCCAACCTGTAAGCAATGAATCTCATATTTTATTATTTTCATTATGTTATTTACGATTTTAATCCATTTGGAGAGCTTCGGTTTGTTTAGTACTCAATGTGTTTTATTTTTGTTATCAATATTTGAATTTCTCATACATTTGAATTTTTCATAAATTTGAATTTATTTCTCGTGATAATGATCATGGTTCTAATTTTACTGTAATGTGGAAGGATTATCATGGTAAATCAATAGCGTCATCAAAATAGGTAAATGAACAACAATTTTCGAATTGCATGTAATGTGCATTTTATTTCTGTGGCGATCAATTATTTTATTTGTTTACATAAATGAATTATCATTTATTTTTTTGAATATGTAGTCGGTTGGACATGATGTTGATGATGATTCACTCAATGAAATGGATTTGTATGAATCCCCTGACCCTATGATTTTAATAAGGAAAAAGATCGATAAAGGAAACAAGGAACTAGCTCACTTGTTATATATTCTAGATCAAACTCCTGAGGTTGAAGAAAGGATCAGAGAAGTTATGGCAAGGCTTAAGACATATAAGGTAATAACCATAATTTCATGTTGTTTTATTTTTATGTCATAAGATCAATTACAAGATCTTGATTTTTAACTTTTACATTATCTAAACGAAAAAATGTTTTCTTTCTTATATAGAGATTTTTGGATCCTGTTGACACCGACATGCATGGTATCGATAGTAGTGGTGTTGCATAGACGACACAGGGTACCAACGCAGGCCCTCGTATAGCTTCCAAGACGCATCTATTCAGATCTCCACCTTCCACAACATTAGGTGGGAGCCACGACATGCCCACCGAGGAAGCAGCCACACAGGTAGGCTATGGAGGTGGTGACGGAGATGAGGTCGATGATTTGACAAACTATATGGTTTATTTTCCTAAAGAAAGATATGTGACCAGCACAGGAACCCTTAAGAGAACCTTCATGGTCAATGAGGAAGGGCTTCCATTAAAGAAGGTTAAATTCCCAGGCAATTTTTAAAATTTTATTTTTTCATGTTCTCTATGTAGACAAATATAAATCATCTAAATTATTATTTTTAAATTAATAATCATATAATCATTTTGCGTGTAGGGAAAAACAATTTTTACAGGTCCTTGGAGAATAAGTCTTTGTTGATTTTTGGGCCCACCATACAGGAGAGGTGGAATTCCCAGAATTTCAACCTCAAAAAAGAGTTGATGGATTATCTAGAAAGCCTTTTTGGTGTAGATACTTTTAATAAGACCTTGGCCACCATCGGAGCTGGCCAATATTTAAAATATACACGAGAAACATATAGGAATAACTTGAAACAAAATGGTAGGTACGAGCGTCCTCTGACGATTCCAAAGAGGGAGTGGAAGGCCCTCATTGAGGACCCAAAAGAGAAGAAATTGACAGATGAAGGAAAAACACCCTCTGGTCCTAGAAGGTAAATTACAATTTCAATTGAATACCTTCAATTATTTTTTTAGATGTAAATAAAACTGTGGGGTATATTAACATAATTGAAACTTTTGATGATAGGTTGACTGACACGTCAAAGGCCACAAAAGCAAGGCTTGCCAAATGTGGCCAACACAGGCTAGGCCAGGGCGGCTACTTGAAGTTGCATTCATGAATTGTAAGTACCTAAATATCTTATTTGTATCGCCTTAAAACTTTTAGGTAATTGCAATGAATAACATAAAAAATACATACTCTTATGCAATTCAAGGTGACGAGTTTGGTACCAAAACCACAGAGGAAGACCTCAAGCTTGGTTACAAGTACGGCTATAAAGTGGTAGTTGAACACCGAAAAATATTAGGGAAAATACCAAGAACCACTTTGCAGGATAAGGTAAATAAAATTCAATCCACATTAACCTTTATTATTAAAAGAATACAGTCATGTTGGATATTATTAATATTTACAACTTTGTTTTAATCAGGGGAGCAACACTGTCAACAAACGCACTAGTACTATTGGAGAGAAGTGCGTTGATAGCAGTTTGCAACCAGAAGATGGTTATGATCCCATTCAGTCCCAATTTTCCCCGGAGGCACAGCCGCATGATGGTGCTACGACCGAGATGGCACATGACGGTAATATGGCTGTATTTTAATCATATACTTAATAATTTCGTAGTTATACATTTTGTACTTCTATTTTTTTTACTTATACATTTATGATTGTCCTTATAAAGTT
>JZKD02S1565226.1:114514-125594 GCA_000966675.3 Picea glauca
ATGGTTGGATGTGTTCAGTAGAGAATAGTTTATTGGAGCCGTTTAATCTTGGAGCAAACCTCCCTCGATCCAACAGAGAAACAACAAAGTCAATGTTGACTTCGTTGCTTCTACTTCAAATCAAGGGAGGCAGTTTGATCAAATATTAGACACATGGCTCCAATAAATTATTCTCGAAACCAAGATGAGCTCATTTAGGTATGTTCTGACACTCTTGTAAAAATGCATCTTAGAGTAAATAATGCGCTACAAATATTACTTGTTTTGATTTTTTAGATATTTATAGAGGTTGAATGATTTTGGCAGGTACTTTAAGATCTTTCTTCATCGATTGGGGGAAGCTCAAGACTAACAGAGGGCCATACAGCTGAAGATAAATAGGTGGGGCCAACCATTCCAACTTTATTGTCGACCAATTCATAAGATCAGGTGTGATTGCTCCTTTTATCATATAAGTTTATATAACCATCAATTCTATTTATTTTAATTTAGATCTGTTTATTTCTTTTTAAATATAATATAGCTAAAAATGTGTGTAGTGAATAAATGGATCCATGCTACCATATGTACCTTCTCCTTGGTAGATCTTGTTGCATCACAAGTTGTAGACAACTCAACATGTGGGTAAGGATTGTGGGTAGTTTGTGCACTTGTTCTAGGTTCTTCTATTTTCAGGATCATATGGGTTGTGCCTTGTCTGTGATTGTTGTGAAATGGTGAAGCACATATTCTGGGATTGCTATTTTTCCATGATTACTGGCTCTATTGAATGGTTGATATGGGATTACTATGTAGAAGCTAATCAATGGTTAGAGTGTATTAAAGCTGAACACTTTCTCTTAGTTAACATAAGGTAAACAAGTACTAGTATTTATTCCATATCACATATTACCCTATGAATCTCATTAGTCTTTCTCATATTACTAGTCTTTGCATGTATGATCTAACTCACTCGTATTCCAGTTACTTCTCTGTTATCTAGTATTGATCTCCCTTATTTCAGTAATCTACCTCATAGTGGTTGTATACCAACACCATATAGGCCTTATTTTGTATCCATATGTCATATGTCAATGGCCAATCAATATCGTATACAGACTAATTACGGTAGAATCATAGTAAGGTAATGGCCTAAGCATGTTCATAAAGGGTATCATACCCAGCTGAGATAAGAGATGTGAATGCTAGAGACGTATACTAATATGAATAAGATTACCATATGCTTATGATACAGGTTGTGCAAGAAGTATCCTTGTACTGTAATAACACTAGTGGAGCTCAATCAAGATCTGTATGTTCTCTAATCTTTTGCATTACTCTTATGGGTAAAGCTATCACTCTAGGTAATGAACCTGATTACTATGAACCCCATTGATTTACTCAACTATCTCCATGTATAGTAAGATGTTATTAATTACTGAATATGCTATGGTGTGCTTATGTAAAACCATTCAACCTTTAAAATATGATAAACAAGCATGATTTCTTAGCTTTTATAGATTCAGTCTACTTTATCATCGTAATTAGACTAGTCTATCATATGTAATAACTAAGCCCATATGAGCCATAGTTATTGGTTACGTGCCAAGCTGTGATTACTAGAAATGGTGATCATTATGAACTAGCTTGCCACTACTTGGTCATTACTAAGCTACGAGTCTGTAGTGTTCAACTTAGCATATCACTTACATTACATATTATTCATAATCATTACAAAGGTGATAACAAGTACTGAGATCTATAACCCTTGTTGATTATGTAACCCATTCATTATGGAAATCATATCCAGATTTGTAAGCTTGTATAGTTGATATGAGTATAGTGTTTCCCTAATCTACATTGTATCATATTGGTCTTTTATAAAAAGTACATTTCAATGTTACTCTAGTGTATACTACAATGTCCATATTCATCATACAAGTTAAGGATAGAGAAATATCATACAATATTCTACCTAATCAATCATCTTTTATTCCAATAGCTAATGTGGTCATAGGTGTAATGTAAGCTCAATACTTATATATGCGTGCTCATGTTCTAGCTCGATATCATTGAACACACTCTTTCCAACTTTTATTAGTGAATAGAGTTGGATTAGCTTAAGTTGAGTAATGTATTCACCCTTATCTCTCTTCTATGATTCCCATGTATTAGTTACAATGAGAACAATGATATGGAACTCAAAGAATATTGGTATAAGAGACCATATAGTACCTATGATATTATATCACCTTAGTTAAGTTAGTAGTAAGCTCTATTGAATATATAAGCTTATTGATTTCACTATGTTATTAGTACTAAAGAATCAACTCCATTGAATCAATGACCAAGATTTATTGATGTAACTACACGTAATGGAATAAAAAATATTTGTATAAACATGATATACTTAATACAGGTCTTAGATTACAGAGATCAGGAACTCCATATTCAATCTAAGCTCCTTGTTATGACATAATGATCTATGTTTCCATATTCATTTCATACCTTATTAACACTGACCAGAATCATAGTAATAAGTACATAGCCTTACTATCTCTATGCCAACATGTGTAAATAAACCTTAAGTATGAACATAATTTGATTTCTTATGTTTCTCTAATAGCTGATATTGTATGATTGGTTAATATTAGCATTGATTTGAGTGAACGATTACACAATCCATAGTGAAATGTCTCTACATGTATCATGACCATATGAAGTTTTTGTCTATAGCAGTCTATGTTTCCCTATTCAGCACTATCTAAGTTCTATGTTAACCATATTCAAGATATTACATAGATCAGTCTAAGCTTAGTAATGGAAATTAGACTCTTATGTGATTCAAATCCTAATAGTAATGATAAAGCAATGGAATTATAAGATAGTTGATATCTCGGGGTAATGAAAAAGCTAACACACTTAGTTAGTACTAGTGATATTGCATGTGTTATGTGTAATTGAGTAAGCATAACTAATCTGAATACATACAACAACTTGTTTATCATTCTACATGCTCTATCTAAACTAAGCCAAACTATATATGGAATCAGGTTTCATCATGTTCATGTTACATAGTGCTACAGCCATTACTATTGATATCTAACATGTGCATCAATGTTATAGAACAGAGTAGTTGCAACTAATACATGTACTATGTGTATCACTTTAAGCTATGAGTATTACTCTCCTTATTATGATTGCTAAGTAGGTTATGGTTATATTAGTAATATACACCCTTTTATAACTACATCTAAGCTTGCTATAATCTTTATAAATATCCAAGTATTATCCATAATATAGATGGTATTCAAGCTCTAAGCTTAAGCAATAGGTGAAATACGAGCAATATCATATGTAAGCTTTACTTATATCATGTGAATACTATGTTACTTGATCACCTAGAGTCACTCTAATGAATACATGGTTCTTACTCTATGTATATTGCCTGTACATGGATACTATATCTCCCTAATATTTGATATGATGAAGATGTGGTATTAGTTCATATTCAACATCAGGCTTGAATTCTACATGTTGTAATCAGGTTCTTCTTACTAGTACTCATGAAATGGTGATAGGTAATGGCATAACCAATGCGATAACTATGTAACATGATCTGCCTATCGAGGCTTGATTATGATTGATATTATATCAGTAACCACAATTACGGGAATAACATGATTTCTTAACCTGTTATAATCTTTGAACATGATATCTTAGAGTATCTGCTATGTGTTGTGAATATAAGCATATCCCTATTGTTTAGACTAGTTAAGTTGGGTTGGTCACTCCTATGGATATGATAGAAGCTTATACATACAAGCAATAATAGTGATACTAGTTACTATTGTGCTGTTAGTATTATCCCTAATAAGTTGAGCTCCCATTGCTTGTTGAATATGTAGTATTAGCACTCTTTACACTCTGTATTCAATCTAAGCTAGAGTCATAGGTTCCAACTGCTTACTTGTTCTAGTTATGGTGATATAACCACCATTTTATTGTATCCATCTTATCGCTATCCCTTATTCGATCAATCTCATCGGTATATCTCTATATGGTACTCGGTCAATGGTATCCATATAATATAATACATATCACTAATTATGGTAATACAGAGCTTATTCTATCCATACAACCACATTTTCTCTTATTGTGTTCTATATTTAATGTATGAGCATATGGAACATATGGGAATATAAGGAAATACAGAGAACAAATATAGGGGAATGGAAGTTAGATGATACAAGTAGTACCAATCTTATATGACTAATCATTATAGTAAGTACCATAACAACAATGACCTAATAGAGTGAATTCAAATTATACCGTTATTAGGTACGGTGTTTCCCATATGTTTATACTATCATGCTAGCTTCATAATCAAGCTCATAACACATATGGAAATGATATTGCTTACATATGTCATGTTACATCCTGTTATAAGTACTATGTTTCCATATTCTATAAGGTAGAAGCTCGTATAATATGGATATATCATTACTCCTTGTTTAACCTATACACTACTATTCCCATAAGTACAACCCAATCAACATCATACTTACCTTACAAAAGAAGGTGTGATAGATAATTACTTACCTTAGCTGGGGTCCTAACCTTACACTCTTCAAAAGGAAGATAAGTACGAAAGGAAATATAGGTGCGTGCAATTGTTCCCCACGCTTATGAATGCTCATGAAAGCGGTTAGGTTAGTACCAGCTAAAAATATCATATATCTCTTTTCTTTCAATCTTTCCATCCGAACCTGTCTCAGTCCACCTTACCTAAGTCTATGACCTGAATATATTCCCTTTGGTTTCAAACTTACTCGAGTATGCTTGGACTGACTCTACTTTAATGTCCTTCATTACAAGTCCAGTTGATAGATTTATAGATTGATTGAAATGATCAACTAGGGTAAGGTAGTGTCATGCCTTAATGATCGATCATAAGGCAATTCAATTATGAAATTATGAAATAAATGTTGCCATAGGTAGGTCTCCTACCCTTGAACTATGGGGGGAGGATGTTGCTTACACGTCATTCACTCAAATGGGGATTGGTCACTAAGGGTTGGCGAAAAGACACTAGCACTCGAAAGAGAGGGTTGGTGAGGAAGTACGGGATCTCAATCAAAGTCTATGAGGTGTCGAGTCAAGGTATATTAAATTATATGAGACAAATAATCAATCATTTAAGCTTTTTGTCAAGAAAGGCAAATATGCATCAAGCTTTATAAAGTCTCTATCGATTTCTCTAATGGTTAGTTGTCCATAGATGGGTACAATCAGGTCTCTTACCACCCATGGAATTCTCACGTTGAAGAACTAAAATGAACACTGAACATTAAGACTTAACAAGGGAAGCCTAAGTTAATGTTGAAAACTGTATCAATTTCCCTTTGAGCATTTTCTATCACCATTTCCAGTCCACCCCTGACTTGTTGGTTGTCCATTATTCGCTTTGACTCAGTCATCATACACTTCAACTTCTTCAAAAAGAAGGGAAGAAAGGAGAGGAGTTATAGAAACCATCCTATCATCCTACCTACCATATTGATACGATTAATTAGAGTCCTGCATTCACCTTCATTAGAAGAGGTAGGCTTCTTGTGGTCCATTCATGACAGAGACCCAAAAGAGCAGAGGTGTCGATAAAGGGACCACATGAAAATCCCCACCACTTCTCTAGGGGGCAGCCTTTGGAGTGGCTATGCTGAAACCTTGACAGACCATGGAGAGCTTAATGGAATTCTGTTCTCAAGCAACATTATTACTCCTATTTTGTTTTCCTTGTTGGTTATATCATTTTTTGCTAAAAAACACGAAAAAAGTAATTTCCAGTATTTGTTGTGTGGTATCTATCTAGTTGCCGTTCTTCCAACCAAGCTAGATAAAGAAAATTTGGGGCAAGGAAGTGGTTAGATTTCGGGGGTATAAATAAATATCTTTGAATCAAAGACAACTTCATAAGTAACATCAAGATAATTATTGAAAGCATAATCAAAGAAAAAGATTGGTATGATGACAATATAAAAGAGAGAAACTTATTTACAACTTCAAAGAGACAATCAGCCCTAAACTTGAAAAATAGAACTGCCTAGAAAAAGGGACAAGCTGCAAAAAGAAAGCAACTTCAAAAAGATAACTCATGCGACCTTTATAGTTAAACAAGACAATGGAAACAATCTAAGAAGAGAGAGAGAGAGATAGGACTTGTACAATATGAAAATTACTTCCTCCTATGTTGTTTAGGCTACAAAAACAAACAAATAAATAAATATAAAAACATTCGTGATTACAATTCTTTCGAAGATTTTCTATCCCATGAAAACCAACATGAACTAGGAAATTTAATAACTGAGTTGTTCAACCATAGAAACAAATTCTTAAAAACTCAATGTCTTAATGGACATTAAAACGAAACACACAATAACCAGTCATTAATTTGGAGAGCTATTTTTTTAATTGCCTCAGGGAAATACATATATTACAATAAACAAGACTATTCAATGTCTGCCCATCTATACCTGTAGGCAATATAAAATCTTGAGCCCAAAATTTGCAGCTGGGAACAATGCTTAGTTAATTTAGAGAGCTATTGTTTGCTCTTTTGATATTTCTTTATATGTTTGTTGTTTTTGTGAGCACTAACCAAGACTGATTTCCTGTTGTTGTCTATTCATACATGAATACCAGAGCCAGTGTAACTTCCTTAAGTTGGATGTCTTCATCCCTTTCAAGTTGAAAACTAGGTTATACAATTATTAGACAATATTTATAATATCAACTTGCTGATTTTGTTTCCGTTGGTATATTGCAATGGAATTTATATAATCTCTTTCCTGGAATAACGTTCTTACAAAAAATTGATTATCGAGTCTTAATATTCCCTTCAGTTGATAATTTTGTCAGCTAAATACTTGAGATGATGTTTTAGATTCCTTTTTTGTTGACTTTCCATTTGTACTTGGTAGTTATTAGTAGTTTGAGGGATGAATTAGATTACACATTTACGTTCATATTATATCTGTTCATTTTTCCCTAACTCCATTCTAGGACACTTGAAGAATTTAAGGCTCACATTAAGATTTGTTGGTCTTGTAGTATACATATGCACCTGCTTGCCTGATATGTACTGTTTGAAAGATTTAATAGAAATATTACTAAATTATCAAAAAAACATGAATAACATGCCTGCATATCTCCTACCAGCTTATATTGAGATGTGTTGTATAGAGAAATGGTTGAAACATATTGGCATCTAGCCTTACCGTTAGCAGGTTGTATTGAAGAAGTAATTATTTGTACCATTGATATTAACTAAGTACATATACATGTTTATCAATGAAACATTGCCATGGAAGGTAACACAATTCTAAATATAGAAAATGGATAATCTGTAAGAAGTATGAGACACACTTAAATTGTGCCTGGGTCTCAGGAATGCAAGCAAACTCGGCCTAATTTTCCAATGCAATGCCTATGCACAATCATTTTGGACAAAAGCTTAATGTAGTGTTCGAAAATGATTATCAAGCACGTAGTCACTTTCATGGCAGTACATTACAGTGTCATAGATGAGAATGTGAAGGTGTCTGGTTGAGTAAATTATTAACTAATTATATTGCATGTGTCTGCTCCCTGTGATGGTGTGACAGTTGGCACTACTGGAAAAATCCAAGTACTTATGGCTTGCACATACATAGATTATGAGTTGAAGGCATGGTATACAAGCTCATATGTTTACAAAGTAGATTGTTGGCATTGAATTGAGGTGGAAGGTTGATCTTTTTCACTTTTTGGGTTTATCTTTTGTGTTGTGTTGTCAACTTATCGCTATTGACTAGTCTCTAGGTTTATGTAATATGTTGTGCTACTTGGGTTGAGCTAGGTCTAGATTTTGCATGGGAAGGCAGTGTGTTGACATTTCTAGTTTTTGTGAATATTTATTTTTCTATAGGTTATAATCTGATTTCTATTCACTTGATGTGTTTCTAATACCGACGACCTTACAACTTTTCTTCACCCTTCCAATTCTTCCTCTGCTCATTTTGGTGTGTAATGCTTTTCGTTTTGGGAGGATTACTAATCTTCCAGATAGATTATTTCTGTGAACCATAATTATTCATTTTGGATATATTTACTAATAATTTGCAACAACATAGGATCCTCAGTCTCTGTTTTGAAAAGAGAATTATTTCAAGACTTGTATTTGTTCTGTTTTGAACAAAGTTAAACAAGTTGGCTGCAAGTTAGTTTTTTCTTTGTCATATGCATATATTTCGTAATCATCATATATTGTATACTGGATTTTTTGCATGTGTAGGGTCTTATCTCTAATGTTTGTAGCAGATAATTAAAGTAATAAATGAGAAGAAAGTCACTTCTTTCTTGGAAGTTACAATGTATGATATGGAAAACACAACACCAGAAGTTGTCGCTACTTTGTTTAGATGAAAGACATATGCTTTAGTAATTGTAAAAGGCCCTCACATAGAATATTAGACTGAATGAGTTCAGGATTTGTGCTTTTCAGTATTGTCTGACCATTAGATGGTGTCAGACAACAGTAGTCTTCACATAATAAGAAAATCCGTTATAGAGTGGATAGGAACATATATCCAATATGCACACTTTCTCACATTTGATTGTTTTCCCAAAGCACAGAAAAGTGACAAGTTTTTATAAAACTTTGAGCGAGTTAAAATTGTTTACAAGCACGATTGTATATTTAATGGGTAAACATCATATAACTCTTGCATTCCTTTGTATGATTAGGATCTTTGACTGTATTTATCATCCTAGAGGGTGAAATCAATTCTCTTAAATTATGAAGGAGGTTGTGCCTTTATAATGTTGTTGGTTTATCATATATTTTGGGTGTTGTTCTAATAGACAATGTTTTGAAACTATTTTACAACTGCTATTATTGTACGATTTACTGTTGGGATTCAATAACCCTAGATAACATTGCAGCTAAAACTAGAATATTTTGGTTCAAAGATGTCCACGGTGGATCATTTGCATCATACATTTTTGGCTGAAAAAGTTCTCTTTATTGTGAGAAATAAAGCAAAGATACTATCTGTTGATGTTTCCCCTCAAATCTACATTTCACACTTCAGTCTTATTTTTTGGTATGCATAAACATTTTTTATTGATCAGTGGAAGCTATGAAGCCATGACACATTAACACAGTACAAATACCCACTTTAACATAAGAAGATAGGCAATATCATTCATGAACATTCATTGACAAACATCATAAACTTTTTCTGTATCTACAAGTTAAGATTTAAAGGCATTATATTGTGTCGAACAATAACTAACTATTCGAGTAATACATTTTGGTACCTTTTGCATAAGTTGTCTTATTGATTCTTTTCATTTATGGCGGGGTAAAAAATTGAAAGGCATTACACCATATTATTTAATGAGTCCATTCTAACAGCATTGGGTCTTAATTTATTCAAGTCTAAATGACATTTTCTGAAGCAACTATCAACATATAATATAATTTGTTCCAAGGAATTCCATGTGTTGATAAATTGATTCTCTGGCATTACATCATATTTTTCAACTAGTACATCATAGTATCCAACTAGTCCAGTCTGGGAGCACTAGGTGCCATAAATTCTCTAATCATAAATGACATTCTTTGATACAATAGTATTCAACTAGTCCAGTCTGGGAGCATTAGGTGCCATAAATTTTGAGCCTAAATGACATTCTCTGATACAACAATCAACATATAATATAATGTTCAAAGACATGCTAATAAATTGATTGTCCCAGTAATAATTGTGTAGCAAACAACTCAGTTATTGATGCTAGAATGCAGATGTCAACTTCCAAGCATTTCATGTGCTAAATGCTAGGTAAATTTGTTTGTCTTTTTAATATTTGTCTAAGAACTTGACATTGTTTGATGCTTGAACTTCAATCCTTAAAAACCAATGAAATTTATTCACTTCTTCAATGTTTGAAAGGTATTGAATGGAATGGGAGGGAGTAAACCTCCGTAAAAACCAATGAAATCGTTTACACGTTCAAGGTCTGAAAAGTATGGGATAAACTAGCAAGAAGTTAAGCTCAGAGAAATATCTATTCGAAGATTTACAATTTTTTATAGGGCTAGAACTTTTTCCTTTAATCCCTTATGGTCGTTTAGTAATGCTATTGAAAATAGTGTAGTGGGCATTGTTGGTTTTCTTATTCGCAGTTATAGCAACGTCGTAAAAGATAATAAAGAATGATAAAACACGTAAAATTCTTATGGAGGTCCTTGACAAAGAGAAAATGACCATCTATCATATGGACAAATATTTACACCCCAAAGAATAAGGGAAGAAACTTGGGACTTAAAAAAATGAAAAGTCTCAACATTTCGCTCCCTGGTAAATTAATTTGGAGATCATACATAGAGATTAGCATTTTGGGCGCACATACATGGAAGAGGAATACACATCAATCGTAGGATCTTAGAATAACTACATTTCCCTATACAGTTGGAACAATGTGAAAAAGAGGATGAGCATATCTTCAAAGGCACCATTTTAGGAATATGAGTCAAAAGAACAACCATCTTGTGAGAAGAATTTTGGAACTAGTTTTCCTTTATGTAAATTGTCAAGCTTCAAGCATGTCTATCACATTGTGGTAAACTAGGTATGTGGTATGTGGATTGATATTCCCTTTTCCTAACTTTTCAAAGACCATGACCATGCAACCTCAAAGCTTAGTAGTCCCTACAAATGGAGATCTGTGGATTCATGGTAGAAAGAAATGCCAAAGGGGGTTAAATGTATTGAGATGGGGTAAGAAATGAACCGGAGATATTGGTCAAAGAGGGTTCAAATATATAGAGATGAGGTAAGCAAGGGACAATAGAATTCTTGTTAAGTAGGGATATGCTCATCCATTGGATATTCAACACTTGGATGAATGAGAGAATGAGACATAGGGATCAATGTCTTGAAAGTGGATCCATGGCATAAAATTTATTTTATATCGTAACTACTTTGGAAAATAACTTGGCATGGGATGGAAGAGAGGATTCATGGAACAATCATAATGCATAATGTGTAAGAGAAAT
>JZKD02S1565226.1:175529-186191 GCA_000966675.3 Picea glauca
AAATATAAGTCAAGAAATCTAAAGGATAAGTAAGTTAGATATTACTAAATTTTAGATTTAAAAAATTGAAATAAATAATTATACACATTGAATATGTACTTTTATAAAGCATGGACATGAGATTTTATAAAGTATGTACAATTTCTTCATTCTATACTTAGTCACTTTTTGGATTGCGGGTTCTTGGGTAGGCGGGCTCATAAATGTGTTTATATTGTTCTGTGTCCTCCAAACAACACCCGAAGTTCCGAGATATACAAATTGTCAAACAAACTTTGGGGCTGACGGGCTCAACATTGCAATTTTTTACGGATGGTGATCCCTATCAACTATCTAACATTATCTAAAAACATTATTTCTAAATATTAAATTATTAATATTGTACAATTAATTACATAAATTGTAAAAGGATGTTAAATCTCTTATTTTAAAAAAATTGAAGTTAACCCCATGTGTTTATCCAAGTGGTTGATGTTGATGTTGATGCTTAGCTTTCCTTCTACTTTAAATTATCTCACTCTCAATACGAGGTATAACCTATTGTCCCCATCGAGGTAGAATCTAACGTCCCAATATGAGAGGTCTAATCTTAAGAGGCGCCCTCGAAACTCTACCCTCCCTCCTCAGAGTTTCATTTCAGAGTTAGCGCCATTCCATGCCTGCTGCGCACCTTACTTTTTCCCTATCAGAGTTCATCCTACTGCGTACCTCACCTTACTCCGTACCTCGTCTTATCAGTATCGCAAGCCAGACTGTTATATACGTTGCAATCCAATATTTTCATTGAAAACACTTCGTGCCTGGGTTGAGGACTTGTTAAACCAAACAAAGCTTTCTTAAACTCTATATTTAAAAATATTAAAATAAATAACCATTTACATCAAACATGTATTTTTATAAAATATAGATATTAATTTTTAAGTGCATTATTGAATCATATACAAAACATAAATTAAGATGAAATTGTAATTAGGTTTATGATTATATTTAAAAATATTAAAATAAAAGTCAAGAAATCTAAAGGATAATTAAGTTAGATATTACTAAATTTTAGATTTTAAATATTGAAATAAATAATTATACACATTAAATATGTACTTTTATAAAGTAAAGACGTGCGATTTTATAAACTATGTATGGTTTCCTCATTCCATACATAGCCACTTTTTGGATCGCGGGTTCCTGAGGAGGCGAGCTCAAAATTGTGCTTATATTGTTCTGTGTCCTCCAAACAACACCCAGAGTTCCATGCTATACAAATTTCCAAGTGGACTCCGAGGTTGACGGGCTCAACATTGTGATTTTAAATGGATAGGGATCCCTATCAACTATCTAACATTATCTAAAAACATTATTTCTAAATATTAAATTATTAATATTAAATATTAAAATTTTACAACTTAATTAAATAAAAATATATAAGGATGTTAAATCTCTTATTTTAAGAAAATTGAAGTAAACCGATCAAAGATTTTTTAAATTCTATATTTAAAAATATTAAAATAAATAATCATTTACATTAAACATGTATTTTTATAAAATATAGATATTACATTTTAAGTGCATTATTCAATCATATACAAAACATAAGTTGAGATGAAATTATAATTAGGTTTATGATTATATTTAAAAATATTAAAATAAAAGTCAAGAAATCTAAAAGATAAGTACGTTAGATATTACTAAATTTTAGATTTAAAATATTAAAATAAATAACTATATACATTAAATATGTACTGGGATTTTATAAAGTATGTACGACTTCCTCATTTCATACTTGGCCATTGTCCTCTAAACAACACACAGAGTTCTACAATATACAAATTGACAAGCGGACTTCCATGGTAGAAGGCTCAAGATTGTGATTGTTGATTAATGGTAACTCCGATCAACTATCTAACATTATCTAAAAACATTATTTCTAAATATTAAATTATTAATATTGTACACTTTAATTACATAAAATTATTAAAGGAGGTTAAATCTCTTATTTAAAAAAAATAGAGTAAACAAAACAAAGTTTTTTTAAATTCTATATTTAAAATTTTTAAAATAAATAATCATTTACATTAATCATGTGTTTTTATAAAATATAGATATTAATTTTTAAGTGCATTATTGAATTATATACAAAAATAAATTAAGATGAAATTATAATTAGGTTTATGATTATATTTAAAAATATTAAAATTAAAGTCAAGAAATATAAAGGATAAGTAAGTTAGATATTGCTAAATTATAGATTTAAATATTGAAATAAATAATTATATACATTAAATATATACTTTTATAAAGTATGAACATGGAATTTTATAAAGTATGTATGACTTTCTCATTCCATACTTAGACATTTTTTGGATCACGGGTTTTTGTGCTGGCAGACTCAAAATTACGCTTCTATTGTTTTGTGTCCTCCAAACAACCCCCGTAGTTCTACGATATACAAATTAACAGACGGACTCCCAGGCTAGCGAGCTCAAGATTGAGATTATTGATAGATGGTGATTCCTATCAAGTATCTAACATTATCTAAAAAGATTATTTCCAAATATTAAATTATTAATATTAAATATTAATAGTGTACAATTTAATTATATAAAATTATTAAAGGATGTTAAATCTCTTATTTTAAAAAAATCGAAGTAAACAAAGCAAAGTTTTTTTAAATTCCATGTTTACAAATATTAAAATAAATAATCATTTACATTACAGATGTATTTTATAACATATAGATATTAATTTTTAAGTGCATTATTGAATTCTATACAAAACATAAATTAAGATGAAATTATAATTAGGTTTATGATTATATTTTAAAATATTAAAATACAAGTCAATAAATCTAAAGGATAAGTAAGTTAGATATTACTAAATTTTAGATTCAAAATATTGAAATAAATAATTATACACATTAAATATGTACTTTTATAAAGTATGGACATGAGATTTTATAAAGTATGTGCGGTTTCTTCATTTCATATTTAGTGACTATTTGGATCGCGGATTCAAGGGATAATGTGCTCAAAATTATGCTTCTATTTTTCCGTGTCCTCTAAACAACACTCGAAGTTCCGCAATATACAAATTGACAGGCGGACTCCCAGGCTGGCGGAAAAAACATTGCGATTGTTGACGGATGGTGATCCCTATCAACTATTTAACATTATCTAAAAACATTATTTTCAAATATTAAATTATTAATATTAAATATTAATATTGTACAATTTAATTACATAAAATTATTAAAGAATGTTAAATCTCTTATTTTAAAAAAATTGAAGTAAACAAAACAAAGCTTTTTTATACTCTATATTTAAAAATATTAAAATAAATAATCATTTACATTAAACATGTATTTTTATAAAATATAGATATTAATTTTTAAATGCATTATTGATTCATATACAAATTATAAATTACGATAAAATTATAATTAGGTTTATGAGTATATTTAAAAATATTAAAATAAAAATCAAGAAATCTAAAAGATAAGTACATTAGATATTACTAAATTTTAGATTTAAATATTGAAATAAATAATTATACACATTAAATGTGTACTTTTATAAAGTATGGACATGATATTTTATAAAGTATGTATAACTTTCTCATTTCATACTTGGTCAATTTTTGGATTGAGGATTCCGTGGCTGGAGGGCTCAAAATTGAGCTTCTATTTTTCTGTGTTCTCCAAACATCATCCAAAGTTCCGCGATATACAAATTGACAGGAGGACTCCTGGGTTAGCGGGCTCAAGATTGTGATTGTTGACAGATGGTGATCTTTATCAATTGTCTAACATTATCTAAAAACATTATTTCCAAATATTAATATTGTACAATTTTAATTCTATATTTAAAAATATTAAAATAAATAATCATTTACATTAAATATGTATTTTTATAAAGTATAGATATTAATTTTTAAGTGCATTATTGAATAATATACAAAACATAAATTAAGATGAAATTATAATTAAGTTTATGATTATATTTAAAAATATTAAAATAAAAGTCAAGAAATCTAAAGGATAAGTAAGTTACATATTACTAAATTTTAGATTTAAACTATTGAAATAAATAATTATACACATTAAATATGTACTTTTATAAAGTATGGACATGAGATTTTATAAAGTATGTACGGTTTCCTCATTCCATACTTAGCCACTTTTTGGATTGCGGGTTTCCGGGCTACTAGGCTCAAACTTGTGTTTCTATTGTTTTGTGTCCTCCAAACAACACCCGGAGTTCCGCGATATATAAATTGTTAAGCAGACTCTGGGGCTAGCGAGCTCAACATTGCGATTTTTTACGGATAATCATCCCTATCAACTATCTAACATTATCTAAAAATATTATTTCTAAATATTAAATTATTAATATTAAATATTAATATTGTACAATTTAATTACTTAAAATTATAGAAGGGTGTTAAATCTCTTATTTAAAAAAAATAGAAGTAAAACAAACAAAGATTTTTTTAATTCTATATTTTAAAATACTGAAATAAATAATCATTTACATTAAACATGTATTTTTAGAAAATATAGATATTAAATTTTAAGTGAATTATTGAATCATATACAAAACATAAATTAATTTAAAATTATAATTAGGTTTATGATTATATTTAAAAATATTAAAATAAAAGTCAAGAAATCAAAAGGATAAGTACATTAGATATTATTAAATTTTAGACTTAAAATATTGAAATAAATATGTATATACATTAAATATGTACTTTTATAAAGTATGGACATGAGATTTTATAAAGTATGTACATTTTCCTCATTCCATACTTAGTCACTTTTTGGATCATGGGTTTGAGGGTTGGAGAGCTCAAAATTGTGCTTTTATTGTTCTGTGTCCTCCAAATAGCACCCAAAGTTTCACGATATACAATTTGACAGGTGGACTCTCAGGTTGGTAGGCTCAACATTGCGATTGTTGATGAATGGTGATCCATATCAACTATCTAACATTATCTAAAAACATTATCTTCAATTATTAAATTATTAATATTGTACAATTTAATTATATAAAATTACAAAAATATGTTGAATCGCTTATTTTAAAAAAAATTGAAGTAAAAAAAACAAAGTTTTTTTAAATTTTATATTTAAAAATATTAAAATAAATAAACATTTACATTAAACATGTATTTTTATAAAATATAGATATTAATTTTTAAATGCATTATTGAATCATATGCAAAACATAAATTAAGATTAAATTATAATTAGGTTTATGATTATATTTAATAATATTAAAATAAAAGTCGAGAAATATAAAGGATAAGTAAGTTAGATATTACTAAATTTTAGATTTAAAATATCGAAATAAATAATTATACACATTAAATATGTACTTTTATAAATTGTGGACATGAGATTTTATAAAGTATGTATGGCTTCATCATTCCATATTTAACCACTTTTTGGATCATGGATTCCTGCGTTGACGAGCTCAAAATTATGCTTATATTGTTCTGTGTCTTCCAAACACCACCCAGAGTTCTGCGATATACAAATTGATAGGAGGACTCCCAGGTTGTCAGGCTCAAGATTGAGATTATTGACGGATGATAATCCCTATCAACTATTTAATATTATCTAAAACCATTATTTCCAAATATTAAATTATTAATATTGTACAATTTAATTACATAAAATTAATAAAAGATGTTAAATCTCTTATTTAAAAAAAAATTGAAGTAAACAAAACAAGTCTTTTTTTAATTCTATATTGACAAATACTAAAATAAACAATCATTTACATTAAATATGTATTTTTATAAAATATAGATATTAATTTTTAAGTGCATTATTGAATCATATACAAAACATAAATTAAGATGAAATTATAATTAGGATTATGATTATAATTATATTTAAAAATATTAAAATACAAGTCAATAAATTTAAAGGATAAGTACACTAGATATTACTCAATTTTAGATTTAAAATATTGAAATAAATAATTATACATATTAAATATGTACTTTTATAACGTATGGACATGCGATTTTATAAAATATGTGTGGTTTCCTTATTCTATACTTGGCCACTTTTTGGATCGCGGGTTACAGGGCTGGCGGGCTCAAAATTGTGCTTCTACTGTTCTGTGTCCTTCATCAGCACCCATGGTTTCGCGATATACAAATTGATAGGCAGAGTCCTAGGCTGGTGGGCTCAACATTGTGATTGTTGACGGATGGTGATCCCTATCAACTATCTAACATTATCTAAAAACATTATTTCCAAATATTAAATTATTAATATTAAATATTAATATTGTACAATTTAATTATATAAAATTATTAAAGACTCTTAAATCTCTTATTTAAAAAAAATTGAAGTAAACAAAACAAAGTTTTTTTTAATTCTATATTTAAAAATATTAAAATATATAATCATTTACATTAAACATGTATTTTTATAAAATATAGATATTAATTTTTAAGTGAATTATTGATTCATATATAAAATATAAATTAAGATGAAATTATAATTAGATTTATGATTATATTTAAAAATATTCAAATAAAAATCAAGAAATCTAAAGGATAAATACATTAGATATTACTAAATTTTAGATTTTAAATATTGAAATAAATAATTATACACACTAAATATGTATTTTTATAAAGTATGGGCATGGGATTTTATAAAATATGTACGACTTCCGCATTCCATACTTAGCCACATTTTGGATCAAGGCTAGCCAACTCAAAATTGAATTTTTATTGTTTAGTGTCCTCCAAATAACACCCGGAGTTCCGCAATATACAAATTGACAGGCAGACTCCCGGGCTAATGCGATGGCAAGCTCAAGATTGCGATTGTTGACAAATGATAATCCCTATCAACTATCTAACATTATCTAAAAACATTATCTCCAAATATTAAATTATTAATATTAAATATTAATATTGTACAATTTAATTACATAAAATTATTAAAAGATGTTAAATATCTTATTTAAAAAAAAAATGAAGTAAACAAAACAAAGCTTTTTTAAATTCTATATTTAAAAATAATAAAATAAATAATCATTTACATTAAACATGTATTTTTATAAAAATATAGATATTATTTTTAAGGGCATTATTATTGAATCATATACAAAACATAAATTAAGATGGAATTATAATTATGCCGAAGGCATTTTTTTAGGGGGAGTTCACTCTCGAATTTTTGTCATCTGTCTAGAGCCAGTTAAACGTCTGCACATGTCATCTAACATTTTATCTTATCTTCCTCTAACACTCAGACGTGTCTGCCATCCTCGGATATTCATACATGTATACACACGTGTATCCCACAACATAAATTAAGATGAAATTATAATTACGCCAAATACTTTTTTTAGGGGGAGTTCACTCTCGAATTTTTGTCATTTGTCTAGAGCCAGTTAAACGTCTACACATGTCATCTAACATTTTATCTTATCTTCCTCTAACACTCAGACGTGTCCGCCATCCTCGAATATTCATACATGTATACACGAATGTATCCCACTTGTCGATGTCGTCACCGCCCTACATCCCCACTTGTCGATGTCACCAACGCCTTGCATCCCCTCTTGGCCAAACCCCTAAACAGTCACCGCCTTGCATCCCCACTTGTCGATGTCGTCACCACCCTGCATACCCTCTTGGCCAAACCCCTAAACCACTCGAGAACTCAGTAATAGACATATCCATACTCTCAAGTGAAGATATGAACATGGAACTGAAGACTCACAGATTAAGATTGATCTGAACATGGAACTGAAGTCTACAATTGTTTATGGTAGACTAATAAAGTTTTTCTCTGAATCACTGGCCTCCTTATTTCCATTCAGTCCCGAGGATGAAGTGCATGTGATCCGGCTAAGTTTCATTTTCTTTTGGAGATTTTGTATCCCCTGCGAAGAAAGCAACTTTGAAGGCCGAGTCCATTAGCATCGGTGCCCGCCTTACAGATGGATGTGAATAAGTATGCCGAGGAATCCAGCTGCCTGTGTATAATAACTATGAGGCATAAAGCACGAACATGTAAGTTTTTCAGGATTCAAATTCGTTGCATTTTGATTTGTACCAGTGAACCCAAATTTAGTGCCGCATAAACTTTAGAAAATATCAAAATTTAGTGGCTTGAGAAACCGCGACTTAGGGGCATCTAAGCTGTCAAAATCACTCGGGGATCGCACCCGGCCTGAGCCACACCAACCCTTAACATGGTTGGATTTTTTGTCCCCGCAGGTTTCGAACTGGTGACTTTAACATCACGGAGTGGCTTAACAACACACTCCGTCACCAACTGTCCTACACCTCGGGGACAATATTATGACTTTATTATTCATTATATACCAAATATAATGAATCCTCTGAATTCTTTGATTTCCAATACTTTTTTACACTTGGAAATGCTTTCTTTCTAAACAATTATTTTATGAGAATAGAATCATTGTCCAACATTTAAATGTTTCTTTGTCGTTAAAAATACTTTCTATAGAATCGTAATCTGAGAATAGAATCACTCTTTTAACATGGAGATGTTCCATCAATAAATTAAAAATAAACATTTTGAATATATTCAAGTTGTCTTACCGAACAAACTTCAAAATTTTAACAAAGGCCCAAAGTCTTGTTTTCACATTCATAAAGTTGTAAAGTCGTCCTATGTTGAAATGTTCATGTCATTAAATATGGGTGGATGGGTTGTTTAAATGGGATTATTTATGAGATAGATTTGAGACTATTTAAGAAATAGTAAGTAATGTGTATGTTTTTTTTTAAACGATAAGCATAAAGTGTGTTTTTATTACTGGTTTTTTAATGGAAAATATGCATTGTGTATTTACTATATTGGGGTTTTATTATTTGTAAATATGCATTATGTTTTGATATTTTGGGTTTAATTGTATTATGTAATGTCTATTTATTATATTGATATTTTCACGTTTTTTAATTGGTAAATATACATTATGTATTGATCATTTTGGATTTTTTTGTAATATATAATGCCTATTGTATCATATTAAAAACTTTTTAGTTTAATTGTTTTATGTCTGTTTTATGTTTTTGTTTTTTTTCGAGGATATTTTTTGTTTAATTTTACTCGAAATCTAACGAGAAATTATTCGATCTGCATATTTGAGTGTTTAAATCTATATAATTTTAGTGGCTTATGGGTTTTTCAACACACTGAATCCATTTCTGCATTCATAAATGCAATTTAAACAATAGAAAATTGTGATTTTTTGCAAATTTATATCGTCGGATTCCGACGAAAAAGGAAAAAACCTAGAACAGTTAGACAATGTCATGAAAGACGATTTAGCCATAGGTAGTTTGTGGGGTTAGAATTAATAAATAAAGGGGGGCTCTCTTATTCTTCTGATTGATCTTATTCTTCTTCGTAGTATGTTATCGATCATATAAAAGAGAGTTGGTCAAGCACATAAGTGTTTTCTTTAGTATAAAAGAATGGGGTTGCAAAGAGCACTCAATCTTCCTTCAGAATCAGGAGATTAAGAGTCAATAGATGGTGAATATTCAAAATGCCCTACCTACACCATATTTTCACTCTGGAATGTCGTCATACCATGCTTGAAACTTCTGCTGGAAAGGTCGTTCCTTTCCTTCTTCGCATGCTCGATTCAAACTTATGGGTGATGGTGAATCTATCTTATTCAGGTTGTCCCCTGAACATTTTCCACTTCCTCCCCACCCATTCATTTAAACAGGTATTTTGAACGACTTGTGTAAAAAGTGTGATCCCATGTCTTTGAAGATAATGTTGTATCTTTGGTTTGATATTTTGACTTGATGAGGGTTCTGAAGGACATTGATCATCATTAGTTTTTAATAACTTTATCTTTTCTAAATGGAAATAACATCGATAAACATTAGTTTTTAATAAAATTAGAATGCATTAGTTTTTAATAAAACTAGAATGCTTTGTTCAACATTAGTTTTTTTTAATAAAACTAGAATGATTTGTTTTTGTCCAATATTTTATGTAATCCATTACACTCATTATTCCTCTTTTTTATCAAATTAAATTGGTTTCTATGTTAAATATTCCATGGTCACCATTTTTCCAACAATATTTCAACATTATGTAATACTGACACAATAACAACTATGTCTGAAACAAAAAGTTGTAATCCATCTTAATTTTTTGAGAAACAATAACAACCCTGTTTCAAACAAAAAGTTGTAATTTGTGTTAATTTTCTTCATCATTTATTGTGATAGTAGACATTGATGGATTTTTAAGGGAGTGATCAGAGATCAACAATGGACTTTTGGATCCTTGGACCTTTTGATATAATAATTAACAACTCCATTTCAAACAAAAAGTTGTAATTTATATTAATTTTCTTCACCATTTATTGTGATAGTAGACATTGATGGATTTCTAAGGAAGTGATCAGAAATCAACAATGGAATTTTGGATCCTTGGACCTTTTGATATAATAATTATAAACCATATGAGCAAAGGGGGTTACAAGTGACATTAAGTTACACATCTATTTGTTTTGAACATGATATCTAAAGTATACATAATACAATAATATATTATTAACTTAAATTTCATGTTAGTTGTTTTGATATAAATTATACATAATACAATAATATATTGTTAACTTAAATTTCATGCTAATGGTT
>JZKD02S1565227.1:0-10340 GCA_000966675.3 Picea glauca
ACCTTTGAACATCAGTTTTAAGGCCATCCCCAAATAATTCCTTCTTGACCTTGTGATAGGTTTTCAAAAATCTTGAGTTCCCTCCTATCGAAGATGTGTGCAATTCCAAAAGTATATTTTATTTGATTTGGGAGTTCTTACATAAATATACGTGATTTTTGTACCATAGTGAATAATTTTTCCATGTAAATGTGTCCGATGCACTGGAATCCTGATGCAACCTTTGAATGAGAGTCCACACTTTTTCATCATTCTTCCATTCATCCCTTGCTTTTTTTATCCAATCAGGTTGGATGATCAAGATAACATAGAGAAATGCCTCAACATCTTCATCCTTCCTCAAGAGTGCATCTACCACAACATTTTGCTTCCCTTTTTTGTAGATGATTTCAAAATCATAACCCAACATCTTGGTCACCCATTTTTGTTGTTCTTCTGAAGATAGTCTTTGTTCCAAAAAGTATTTAAGAATATCATGAGTTTTTTTTACCTTGAAGTTCCTATCTATTAGGTAAGGGAGTCATTTCTTCAATGCATGTAGTATTACCATCATTTCCTTCTCATAAATGGGTTTGTGTAAGTCCTTTACCTTGAGTGGTCGACTTTCAAAAGAAAGGGGCCTTCCTTATTGCATTAGAACAGAACATATACCATTTCCTAAGGCATATCATTCCACAATGAAGGTTTTTGTGAAGTTTGGTGTGGTCAAGACATGATCTTTACACATTGCATTTTTAAGTTGTTCAAAAGCTTGGGTTTCCTCTGGAATCCATGAAAATGCATCCTTCTTAGTTAATGTCATTAAAGGTGTTGTTATTCTTCCATAGTTCCGAACAAAATTGTGGTAGTAACCTATCAAACCCAAAAATCCTCTAATATTCTTCAATGTTTTGGGAATCGTCCAATCCATCATGGCCTTAATATTGTTAGGGTCTACCTTGACACCTTCATGAGATACAATATGACCCAAATACTTTACCTCCTTCACCCCAAAGAAACATTTGTATGGTTTGGCATATATTTGTTTCTATTTTAGTAGTTGTAGCACCCTGTCAACATGTAAAACATGATCCTCCAAAGACTTACTATATATTAGTATATCATCAAAAAATACTAACACAAATTTTCGAAGGAAGGGCTTAAAAATGGAATTCGTCAACCCTTGGAATGTGGAAGGTGCATTCATAAGGCCAAAAGGCATGACCAAAAATTCATAATGGCCTTCATGAGTTCAGAATGTTTTTTTGGGGATATATGCTTCCTTCATTCTTATTTGATGATACCTTGAACGAAGATCCAACTTTTTGAAGTAGATTTCTCCATGTAGTTCATCTAACAATTCATCAATTGCAGGAATGGAAAACGTATATTTAATAGTGATCTTGTTGATCTCTCTATAATATGGACACATACTCCATGATCCCTCTTTCTTGACTACCATTATCATCGGTGCAAAGTAAGAAATTTCGCTATGTCTAATAATGCCAACCTCTAATATTTTTTCAACCATATGCTCAAATTCACTCTTCTGGCAATAAGGGTATCTATAAGGCCTGATGTTTGGAGGAACACTCCTAGGAATTAGGTGAATATCATGATCATGATTGCAAGTGGGTGGAAGACCTCTGGGAATATCTTTAAATACTTTGGAATTCTGATCAATGATCCCTTGGATATCTAGGAGAATAGATGGATTAGATGTTTGAACATCTAGTGAGCATAGTTGTAAAATTACACCCTGATGCCCCTTTTTCAATAATGTTTTCATGCCATTAGATATTATGACCTTATTGGTTTTCCATGTGATACCCCTTAACTCAATTTCCTTTCCTTCCAATGAACATTTCATGAAAAGTTCTTGAAAATTAAAATCTGTTGTTCCCAATGATTGTAACCATTTGACTCATAGTATGACATAAACACCACCCATGGGTATATAAATAATTGGACTATTAATTACATATCCCCCAATAGTAATATTGATCTTATGTCATTTTATTGAGCAATTGATAGTCTTACAAATTATTTTTGTCATCCCTATGACTGTTAATGATGTAAACCTGTCTGTAGTCTTCAGAGGCGTCAGTGGCCCGAGTTCCTGAAGAAAGAAGGGAGAAGAAATTTTCCTGAGAAAAGAAGTTGTATTTCCCTTTGTAAAAACCCTATTAAAGAGGATTTTCGCATGCTGCACTATAGCTAGGGTGTGAGAATGCCTGATTCTCACAGGTTGCACCATAGATGGGTTGTGAGAGGTTTGCAGGTTTCTCTATAAGCAGGATGTGAGAATGCTCATATGTGGGAAAAACGAGCATCTTCTCGATGCTTCTAGAAGGAGAAACCTCCATGGTAAGATGGCATCTGAATGGTTTGGATCTTACTCTCTTTTATGATTTGGTGGGATCATCCTAACCTCCTCATCTTATCCTCTTCATCTTATAAAAGGAGAGGAGCTCTCATGGAGAAAGTTGGCTTCGATGAGATTGGCTTTTGGGATTAGCTTGGATTGGATTGAACTTTGGAGATTGATAGCTTGGCTAGATGAGCCACTTTGTCAAGATAGATTGTGAATATTATCAGATCTATGCTCTCAAAATTCTTGGAGTGGAAGTGTGTGGGGAAAAAAGGACAGTTGGAAGGGACCTTATGACATCAAGGCCATGGTTGTAATATCTCTTTCACATTTAATATGATACAATAATATGATTCTTTACTATAAAGCTTGTTGTGTTTTATTGTATGATTCCTTGATCACATACATAGGTTTATATTGAGTTCATGCTATTACTATCACCTTGGTTCGTTACGTTCTTTTGTAGGTTCATCATTATATGAGAGTTGGAATGGATCTAGGATGGTGATGGCGAGAAGAAGCGACATTTAAACGGTATGTCACATATCCCTATTTAGTTTGTAAATTCAATATCTAAAACTTACGAAAAGCGTCATGTTCTGATGTGTTTTGTTCTACATCTAGGTGGATCTAGGGAGATCAGTTAGTGTCAGCACCTACCGATTTATCCAGTAACAGAATTGTTGACTCCACTGGGGAACATAACGGTATGTAACATATCCCTCTTTAGTTAGTAAATTAAATATCTAAAACTTACGGAAAGCATCATGTTCTGGTGTGTTTTGTTCTAGATCTAGGTGGATCTAGGGAGATCAGTTAGTGTCCGCACCTATCGATTTATCCAGTAACAAAATTGGCGACTCCACTGGGGAATGGATTGTTTCCTAGTTAGTCTAGTTTCCCTTACTTGGATTGCTTGTTTTCTAGTCTCTGAGACTGTGGGAGCTCCATCCAAACTCTCTGGATCTGAAAGTTCACTTAGACTCTTTTGTCCTTTTCCAAATTCTCTTTGATTTCAAGTAGTCTCCCACTGTACTGGTCTACAGCCTACAAAAACCCCTCAGTTTCACACCCTACTATGTAATCCAGTGCGACATGTTCACACCCTACCTATATCCAGCCTGCGAAATCCACTGATTTTCACAGTGCACCCTAGAGCTAGGCTGCAAACCCATTTGAAATTTTTGTTTGGAATTAGGCTTTCCTATCTTTTGATGCCCATTTTTTCTTTGATCATTTGGGTTGAACTTTTGGAGGCTATATTGATCTGTTTATAGTCTACTTGACATTCTTTGAGTTTCTTTTAGCCATCTTTGCTTTGTTTGGTTTTGAAGGATTAGCCTCTTGCTTTGAGTGTCTTTCAATTCCAAAGCCCGTGTTTTCTTTAGAATTGTTTAGGGAAAGATCATATTTCTTCTGAATAGTTCTCTTTAAAAGAAAACTTTTAGTTTGGGTTTCTTTGTTTTAAGAAAGTTCATTATTGCTTTTAGTGAAAATTTTGAAACAAAAAGATTTAATTTCTTGCTTTATATTGGATTGGGGGCATTTTTTGATTGGAATGTACACTAATGTATGATTCATGGGGGGGGCATGAATCGTACATTGGTGTACAGTCTTTTTTGCTCATTTCTTGAGGATATTTATATTGACGAGTTTTAAGATTTTGGGACATTGTGCATCTAGGAATGATAAATATTTTCTCCTTCTCGTAGCATAGATTTCATCGAAATGAAAAGATTGCATCTTCATCTCTTTGCATAACTTTCGAGTCAGTCAAAACACCATATTGTCCATGCCATTCTCCTTTTGAGTAACAACAACCATAAAATAAAGCACTTATAGAAATTGATTAGACGTTTTTATCTTTTCTGGTAGAAAACCTACATTCGATTAGTCGTAGGGCTTTGGAATAGGTGTGAAAGATAACTTTCCAAAGCTGCAAACAAACATAGTATCTTTTGATAGGGAGAGTTAAATCCACTTACTACATTTTGTCCTGGGAATCCCTTCTAACACAAGGGTCAATCACGAGGTCGCATTGAGACTAGCAGAGTTACTCACCCTGCTTTGTTGGTCTTGGTGTAGAGATTACATGTATTATGGGGGTCACTTGAGAGGTATACCCACAATGATGAGTGGAATAATTTCAAGTTGATTTCGAGCTAGATACCTTGCCCTTATGCGTGGATCGGACTATCGACTACTTCCCCAGGCATTACTGTAGTGATTGGTAACCTTAGTGGCCTATCTCTTTAGGGTCTTTACAAAAGGTGATTGTGGAGGGGCAAGTCTTCACGGTACCTAGTGTCACATACCCGCTGTGGCATAATAGATTTTTCTCCTTTTCTCGAGGGATAGAATCCCCGAGACCCTACGGGGCTGAGCAAAAGATATAGATGCCACCTCTGCCTCGACAGAGTCTCTACGCAATCTCTCGGTCTTAAGGATAGTTCAGTTTCTTTTATGAGCCGAAACGACTTCTTTTGATTCCAAGATGGAATTTCCTTCCAATCAATCCACAGGTCCTTCTAGAAGCTCCCCTGCATGAACAGCACTAGGCGTGAGATCCACGACTCCCAAGTGACCACAACGCTCTGACCAAGGCCTATTCCCAAAGGCACTTTCCGCAACTCGCCATCTCGCGAGTTCGCGAGTCAAAGCTCTCGACTCCTCCTTTCCAATCTCGCGATACCCGAGATCAAGAAATGGGTATAGCTCCCTTTTGTCAACGCCCTACATGTGTGACCACCCACTAGGATAAACACTAGCTCTTGTTGCAACTCGTGACTTCACAAGTCGAAGGGTTGAACCTCCGTGCTCTTCCCATGCGAACCTCCGAAACTTGGAAGTCAACGAGGGTTGAGCTTCCTTTCACACTTCTCGCAACTCGCCACTTCGCGAGTTGTAGCGTCGAGCTCCCGTGCTCATATCTCGTTAATCCCAGAGATGCAAGAAGTTAATGGAGTGTTGACTCCTTCTCCCCAGACGACGCGTGTCCGCCTATCAACCACGTGGGCCCCACCTTGCGGTCCTGCCACGTGTCCCTTCTCTTGTGCCTCGGCTCTCGACACTTCGTGACTTCTGTAGTCGAGACGAGGTCCTCTCAACCTCTGAACCCCATATGCACGATATGTGATGGGGTTCCTGATCCAACGGTCCTCCCGCGACCTGGATCCAACAGCTGTCTCCGCTCCTTGCTATTTCGCAACTTCGCGACTTGGAGCACCCAATTCTTGGGTCTTCACCTTGCGACCCTCTGAGTTCGTGAGATCCAAATCCTGGATCTCTTCGGCACTTCCGTCAATCCTTCGATCTCTGCCACCTGTCCTCCTCAGATGGAAGACCCTAATCTCTTCGTAACTTCACCGCTCGTGAAGTCAAGATACTTACTTCTCTGACTCCTCATGCCCGAATCTCCGAAATGGATGATTCTGCGACATGCGTCCTCCCACAAACGGACGGCTCAGACTCTTTCACAGTTTCACAATTTCTGATGTCAAGTGCCCAGACTCTCTTCCTCTAGACTCCCAAACTCCCCAATGTCGATATCCCGATACAAACTCCTTCTCTGGACTTTCACTCTACTGCTCTATGTGTGAGGGATTAAACCTCATGAAACACTTGACAGATGCAATGGCTGTCAGGTTTTCTAACAAAGATCTGATGGCTCAGATTTGTCCCATGCTGTGCACTCTCCCAATGCTCCCTGGATGTGGAAAAACCAACGGTCCAGATGCTCCCACAGACCTTGGGGATCTACGGTCTCGTTTTCTTCACTACTCACAAAAATAAAGGAAAAGGATTAAGGCATGTAACGACCTCGTTTCTTCCTCCAATCTAACAGTTGTGAATGACCGCAGATCTTACGAAAAGATCTCGTCCGTCAATCAATTCTTATCCACACGTTCCCATTTCAGGATTTCACGGGTCAGGGTTTTGGGACTCACGAGTGCAAGAAAACTCACACCTAGATACTCTGGGTGCCGAAACGTCGAAATGTTGAGGTCTACGAGGACCGGTCTCCCTCGTACAAGGTTATGAGACTTAACCTCTAACATCCTTCTTCGAGACCTTAGGTAATTTACACCAGGTTTTGAAGACCAGACTGGAAGGTCTTCTCTAAGGTAAGGGAGGGGTGTCAAAAGGATGCCTTCAGGAAGAAATCTATCCAAGGCATCAGGTAGGACAAACACAGGAGCAATATCCCTAGAGCAGACTTGAAGTATGACTTAGATTGGTAAGCATATAAATAGAAATTCGTAAAACATAATCCATACGTAGTCTTTCCATTATAAGCGTGCAACCACCATTTATAAATCAAAACACTACACAGGCAGTATTATACTCAAACCACTCATAAAACTGCACAAACTGTGAGCATACATGTCAACATATAAATTTCAAGATGCAAGATGTCAAACACTTATCAGAAATAACACCAGGTGTGATTGCAACTACTGAGAGGGGTNGCTTTTAGTGAAAATTTTGAAACAAAAAGATTTAATTTCTTGCTTTATATTGGATTGGGGGCATTTTTTGATTGGAATGTACACTAATGTATGATTCATGGGGGGGGCATGAATCATGCATTGGTGTACAGTATTTTTTGCTCATTTCTTGAGGATATTTATATTGACGAGTTTTAAGATTTTGGTACATTGTGCATCTAGGAATGATAAATATTTTCTCCTTCTCGTAGCATAGATTTCATCGAAATGAAAAGATTGCATCTTCATCTCTTTGCATAACTTTCGAGTCAGTCAAAACAACATATTGTCCATGCCATTCTCCTTTTGAGTAACAACAACCATAAAATAAAGCACTTATAAAAATTGATTAGACATTTTTATCTTTTCTGGTAGAAAACCTACATTCGATTAGTCGTAGGGATTTGGAATAGGTGTGAAAGATAACTTTCCAAAGCTGCAAAAAAACATAGTATCTTTTGATAGGGAGAGTTAAATCCACTTACTACATTTTGTCCTGGGAATCCCTTCTAACACAAGGGTCAATCACGAGGTCGCATTGAGACTAGCAGAGTTACTCACCCTGCTTTGTTGGTCTTGGTGTAGAGATTACATGTATTATGGGGGTCACTTGAGAGGTATACCCACAATGATGAGTGGAATAATTTCAAGTTGATTTCGAGCTAGATACCTTGCCCTTATGCGTGGATCAGACTATCGACTATTTCCCCAGGCATCACTGTAGTGATTGGTAACCTTAGTGGCCTATCTCTTTAGGGTCTTTACAAAAGGTGATTGTGGAGGGGCAAGTCTTCACAGTACCTAGTGTCACATACCCGCTGTGGCATAATATATTTTCCTCCTTTTCTCAAGGGATAGAATCCCCGAGACCCTACGGGGCTGAGCACAAGCTATAGATGCCACCTCTGCCTCGACAGAGTCTCTACGCAATCTCCCGGTCTTAAGGATAGTTCAGTTTCTTTTATGAGCCGAAACGACTTCTTTTGATTCCAAGATGGAATTTCCTTCCAATCGATCCACAGGTCCTTCTGGAAGATCCCCTGCATGAACATCACTAGGCGTGAGATCCACGACTCCCAAGTGACCACAACGCTATGACCAAGGCCTATTCCCAAAGGCACTTTCCGCAACTCGCCATCTCGCGAATTCGCAAGTCAAAGCTCTCGACTCCTCCTTTCCAATATCGCGATACCTGAGATCAAGAAATGGGTATAGCTCCCTTCTGTCAGCGCCCTATGTGTGTGACCACCCACTAGGCTAAACACTAGCTCTCGTCGCAACTCGTGACTTCAGAATTTGAAGGGTTGAACCTCCGTGCTCTTCCCATGCGAACCTCCGAAACTTGGAAGTCAACGAGGGTTGAGCTTCCTTTCACACTTCTCGCAACTCGCCACTTCGCGAGTTGTAGCGTCGAGCTCCCGTGCTCATATCTCGTTAATCCCAGAGATGCAAGAAGTTAATGGAGTGTTGACTCCTTCTCCCCAGACGACGCGTGTCCGCCTATCAACCACGTGGGCCCCACCTTGCGGTCCTGCCACGTGTCCCTTCTCTTGTGCCTCGGCTCTCGACACTTCGTGACTTCTGTAGTCGAGACGAGGTCCTCTCAACCTCTGAACCCCATATGCACGATATGTGATGGGGTTCCTGATCCAACGGTCCTCCCGCGACCTGGATCCAACAGCTGTCTCCGCTCCTTGCTATTTCGCAACTTCGCGACTTGGAGCACCCAATTCTTGGGTCTTCACCTTGCGACCCTCTGAGTTCGTGAGATCCAAATCCTGGATCTCTTCGGCACTTCCGTCAATCCTTCGATCTCTGCCACCTGTCCTCCTCAGATGGAAGACCCTAATCTCTTCGTAACTTCACCGCTCGTGAAGTCAAGATACTTACTTCTCTGACTCCTCATGCCCGAATCTCCGAAATGGATGATTCTGCGACATGCGTCCTCCCACAAACGGACGGCTCAGACTCTTTCACAGTTTCACAATTTCTGATGTCAAGTGCCCAGACTCTCTTCCTCTAGACTCCCAAACTCCCCAATGTCGATATCCCGATACAAACTCCTTCTCTGGACTTTCACTCTACTGCTCTATGTGTGAGGGATTAAACCTCATGAAACACTTGACAGATGCAATGGCTGTCAGGTTTTCTAACAAAGATCTGATGGCTCAGATTTGTCCCATGCTGTGCACTCTCCCAATGCTCCCTGGATGTGGAAAAACCAACGGTCCAGATGCTCCCACAGACCTTGGGGATCTACGGTCTCGTTTTCTTCACTACTCACAAAAATAAAGGAAAAGGATTAAGGCATGTAACGACCTCGTTTCTTCCTCCAATCTAACAGTTGTGAATGACCGCAGATCTTACGAAAAGATCTCGTCCGTCAATCAATTCTTATCCACACGTTCCCATTTCAGGATTTCACGGGTCAGGGTTTTGGGACTCACGAGTGCAAGAAAACTCACACCTAGATACTCTGGGTGCCGAAACGTCGAAATGTTGAGGTCTACGAGGACCGGTCTCCCTCGTACAAGGTTATGAGACTTAACCTCTAACATCCTTCTTCGAGACCTTAGGTAATTTACACCAGGTTTTGAAGACCAGACTGGAAGGTCTTCTCTAAGGTAAGGGAGGGGTGTCAAAAGGATGCCTTCAGGAAGAAATCTATCCAAGGCATCAGGTAGGACAAACACAGGAGCAATATCCCTAGAGCAGACTTGAAGTATGACTTAGATTGGTAAGCATATAAATAGAAATTCGTAAAACATAATCCATACGTAGTCTTTCCATTATAAGCGTGCAACCACCATTTATAAATCAAAACACTACACAGGCAGTATTATACTCAAACCACTCATAAAACTGCACAAACTGTGAGCATACATGTCAACATATAAATTTCAAGATGCAAGATGTCAAACACTTATCAGAAATAACACCAGGTGTGATTGCAACTACTGAGAGGGGTGCTCGTTTCCACCCAACCGTAGGCTCAACGACTCCCAATGGATTTACCACTAGCCACCCCCGAGCTGAGACTACGATGCTGCGAGACTGTGTCTCTGTTTTCCAGTGACCGAGAACGAAGGTTACTCTCCTTCTTCTCTGCTATCACTCACTCTGTATTTTTCCAAAGTTCTCCTCCTCCTCTTTCCCTCGCATCTCCCCTTTGATCGCCCACACTTCTTTCCTTTTCTCTGTTCGACGAGGTTGCGTGTGGCATGATTTTACTCGCAGTTTTCAGGTCTAAGGACTCTACGGATGGGCGGTTCAGCCCCCATCCCTTATTACTCATGAGGATCCCTTTACCTACCAATCCCGACAAGTCATTTAATTTGGGGCCAGCGAGCCACTCTTGGTTCTCCAGGCCAGTGAAGTCCAAATACGGTATTGGTTTTGGGTGGAATTTAGTGTCACCATTCTAGGTGCCTTCCACCACCTTTCTTCAGCCATCATGGTCTCTTTTTCAGCACCTTCCCCTCTCAACAATCCTGCAATATATA
>JZKD02S1565238.1:0-10340 GCA_000966675.3 Picea glauca
AATCAAAGTGCACCCTGGAGAGAATGTATAAACCCTAAGGAATGTTTGTCCCTAATTATTGAGCCTGGACCATTCCCCACCCTGGGCCATTCCTCCTACACTAATCAAAGTGCACTCTGGAGAGAATGTATAAACCCTAAGGAATGATTGTCCGGACCATTTCCTCTATTAACCACAAGAGGAAAAGACTATCCTGTATCAACCTCCAAAACAGACCATTCCTCATGTTAACCACAATGAGAAATCGTTGTCCGACGAGGCGGGCCAGTCTTCTTGAGTAACCCTCAAGAAGAGAGACTGCCCTAGACCACTCCCCATGTTAACCACAATGGGTAGTCGATGTCTATGATACATCAGCAATCTGGACCATATCCCATGTTAACCACAATGGGAAATCGTTGTCCGTCAGAAATCTCAATCCACTTTTCAAACTGGAAAGGAAGCTACTCATCCTGGACCATTTTTCGAACTGAAAAATGACTGTCCATAAATCAATACATATCAGTGCTCCCTCCCAACCTGGGAGTCATCTCTTCCTTTTTCAATAAGGAAGTCGTCTCCACGAGCTCCAGCTTGAGTAGGCAAACTCTTTCATCTTGGATAGAAGCTTTACCAAGATGTTTGTTTCTCTGTTGAGAAAATCGGCAAAAAATCGCCAAAATCGCGAGAAATCGCGATTTTTTCAACAAAACGGTTTTTTCTCAAAAAATCGCTGAAAAAATCGCGATTTTTAGGGAAAAATCGATTTTTAAGTTTGTCGATGTTTTGGCGATTTTTACGAAACGATGTTTTCTGGACCCCGGCGATTTTTTCGCCGAAACAATTTTTGTAACACTGGTTTGTTTGTCTACTCGTCTGTGGAGATATGTATTGGAGAACCTCTTTCTCCTTTCTGAACTTCATCACGGATAATGTAATGCTTGATTTCAAATGTACTTCGTTCTGGAGCATTGGTTTTTCTTTAAAGGCTTCATGTAACTCTGATCAATAAAGTATATCATTGTTGGAACACTGGAACATATCCATGTGGCACTTCTTTTGTCAACATGAGATCTGATCTGATCTACTGAGTAATCATCTTGATACAATATCACTGTTATAGAGAATCTTCACCACGCTTCTGTTTTGCATTGGAGGTTCTTCACCAAGTTATCTTCTTCCATCTGTATACAAGAGTCACTTTCTGGTATGCCTCAAAGTCTTGAGGTTGCTCTTCATATGCTCTTTGTTCAATTGCTCTGGAGAACAGTCTTTGCATTCATCTTGATGTAGCACTCCAACCCATGGATGATATAATGACTCGTGTAGAGGTATGTCTGGTTTACCGGAACGAGCAATCATCATAGTCTTCTCCCTCCGTCTGGGAGAACCTCTAGTTCTGAATCTTGCAATGATTTCATTTATAAGTCTTTCGTACACTGTTCTTCATCACAACTTTCAGTTCTGTTTGATTGCTTTAATATTAGGCTGGTAATCTTGTGATTCTCGATACAATGACTGGTTGTTCAGGCTTCTCTTCTTTCTTGGAATCTTCATGTTCTTCCTCATGTTTTTCTTTAGCTTTTGGGTCCATGNTTGAGCCTGGACCATTCCCCACCCTGGGCCATTCCTCCTACACTAATCAAAGTGCACTCTGGAGAGAATGTATAAACCCTAAGGAATGATTGTCCGGACCATTTCCTCTATTAACCACAAGAGGAAAAGACTATCCTGTATCAACCTCCAAAACAGACCATTCCTCATGTTAACCACAATGAGAAATCGTTGTCCGACGAGGCGGGCCAGTCTTCTTGAGTAACCCTCAAGAAGAGAGACTGCCCTAGACCACTCCCCATGTTAACCACAATGGGTAGTCGATGTCTATGATGCATCAGCAATCTGGACCATTTCCCATGTTAACCACAATGGGAAATCGTTGTCCGTCAGAAATCTCAATCCACTTTTCGAACTGGAAAGGAAGCTACTCATCCTGGACCATTTTTCGAACTGAAAAATGACTGTCCATAAATCAATACATATCAGTGCTCCCTCCCAACCTGGGAGTCATCTCTTCCTTTTTCAATAAGGAAGTCGTCTCCACGAGCTCCAGCTTGAGTAGGCAAACTCTTTCATCTTGGATAGAAGCTTTACCAAGATGTATGTTTCTCTGTTGAGAAAATCGGCAAAAAATCGCCAAAATCGCGAGAAATCGCGATTTTTTCAGCAAAACGTTTTTTTCTCAAAAAATCGCTGAAAAAATCGCGATTTTTAGGGAAAAATCGATTTTTAAGTTTGTCGATGTTTTGGCGATTTTTACAAAACAATGTTTTCTGGACCCCGGCGATTTTTTCGCCGAAACGATTTTTGAAACACTGGTTTGTTTGTCTACTCATTTGTGGAGATATGTATTGGAGAACCTCTTTCTCCTTTCTGAACTTCATCACGGATAATGTAATGCTTGATTTCAAATGTACTTCGTTCTGGAGCACTGGTTTTTCTTTAAAGGCTTCATGTAACTCTGATCAATAAAGTATATCATTGTTGGAACACTGGAACATATCCATGTGGCACTTCTTTTGTCATCATGAGATCTGATCTGATCTACTGAGTAATCATCTTGATACAATATCTCTGTTATAGAGAATCTTCACCACGCTTATGTTTTGCATTGGAGGTTCTTCACCGAGTTATCTTCTTCCATCTGTATACAAGAGTCACTTTCTGGTATGCCTCAAAGTCTTGAGGTTGCTCTTCATATGCTCTTTGTTCAATTGCTCTGGAGAACAATCTTTGCATTCATCTTGATGTAGCACTCCAACCCATGGATGATATAATGACTCGTGTAGAGGTATGTCTGGTTTACCGGAACGAGCAATCATCATAGTCTTCTCCCTCCGTCTGGGAGAACCTCTAGTTCTGAATCTTGCAATGATTTCATTTATAAGTCTTTCGTACACTGTTCTTCATCACAACTTTCAGTTCTGTTTGATTGCTTTAATATTAGGCTGGTAATCTTGTGATTCTCGATACAATGACTGGTTGTTCAGGCTTCTCTTCTTTCTTGGAATCTTCATGTTCTTCCTCATGTTTTTCTTTAGCTTTTGGGTCCATGGAGTTTCTTATAGATTTCATGCCCTAAAGATTCCACTTCTTTCTTTTATCGTAGGATCACGGATCTGGATGGACAACCAGGGATACTTTAAAGCTTCTCTTCGAAAAAGACTTCTTCTGAGGTTGAAATGAGCACATACTGTCTTTCATGGTTACTACCATGGATATATACTTCATCATCTTCAATGGATCATAGGATTAGCTCCCTCCTAATCCTTGCTTCATGTATGAGTGCATATAATCGNGGGTTTCTGCAACTGCACCTGCTAGTAACCCTAGCTGCAGTGCTTTGGTGACTGCTCCTGCTAGAAACCCTAGCGACAGTTCTTCAACGAGCTTAATATCCTTATGGCTATGTTTCCTTCCAACGGTTAGACTGAATGAAGGAAGTGTGGGCCCATAACCTGTTAGAATATAAGTGGATGTGCTCGTTTTACCATTGACAATACCCTTGTCACCCAACCATAGGCCGAAGCCACCCTCCGAGCACCTTAACCTTGAGAGAGAATCACTCTGGAAGCAAACCCTAGGCTAGATAGCCAATCAAAGGGTAGCACACCTTTCCCCAAGGATAGCGCATCAACAAGAGTTGATCAGATAGTCCAAACCCTAACCAAGAGATAGTCCAAGCATAATTGCTAGCTGCAGCAGCTGCAACGGCAGCTCTCCTCCAAACCTGCGCAGAAACTAGGCAACTGCAGTGCGCACAAGTGCTGCTCTGCAACTCTGAGACTGCCTGCTAGAATGAGAACTGGCCTCCTGTATTTATACTAACTCTGGCTAACTGCCTGGGCCGACTTCTCATTCTGGGTATCTGTCTGTTCAGTATATATTATTATTTCTTGCCGACTTCTTCTCTTGGAAGATAATAACCTAATATAAATTATCTTCTTGAGCCGACAAGTCTTCTAGAGTTATTAGCTAACTCATTAGGGTTTCTTCTTTCTTCCCGGAGTATTCTATCCTCGTCAAGTTTACACGTGGAGGTAAATACCTCCTGCAGCTAACATAATATCAACAAAAACAAGCGATAATTTTGCAGTCCTCGATAGAGCCAGGATGAAGTATGGCCATGAATGTCAACTTTATGTCTTGGTGTTTATGTACCCAGTGAGGATATTCACTATACCGAAAGAGAATGATTAATGTAATGTGGCTATCAGGCCCACTAAGTAGTTAGTGTCAACTCATTAATTAATGTAATGTGGCCTTACTCATTGAATTAAGCCCACTAGGTAGTTGGTGGGTAATAAATGCAATAATGAACGGTATCTGGCATAGGCCAGTAGGAATACTCATGAAAGAGTATATATACACCTGCATATCATTATATTGAGCATGTTGGATATCCTATTGTAACAAGCATAACTTGTGGAGTGATTCCTTCCATAAGGTGTAATTGATGGTGTTACCCTGCCTTAAGGGTTTTCTTTACAATCTTGGTGTTGAATCTGCAGATGCATTTGTTCTTCTAAAGTGTAAGGGTTTTATCTTTTATCTATTCAGGATCTCTACCAGTGGTATCAGAGCACTTTCCAGGGCATGGTGTGGAAAAAAATTCTAGTTGTTTTTTTTTGCAGTTTGGAGTTGTGAAACTTGGAACAATTTATAAGAGTTTTTTGGAGAATTTCTAGAAACCAACTGCTTTAGGCCATACAAGCTCTTCTTCAACCTGCATACCAATTGTTTCTTCCCTTTGACCTCATACCCCTGTGGTTGCTGCATATAAATCTCTTCATCCAAATCCCCATGGAAAAAAGTTGGTTTTACATCTCTAACTGTTCAAGATGCAAATCTTCTACTGCCACAAGACTTAAAATAATCATAATTAAAGTCATTTTAACAACAGGAGAAAATATTTCATCAAAATCTATACCTTTCTTTTGTGCAAACCCCTTTACAACAAGTCTAGCCTTGTACCGTTTTTTGTCTCCATCTTCTTCCTTCAACTTGTAAACCCATTTATTCTGCAATGCTCTTTTTCCTACAGGCAATTGAACCTTCCTTCAACTTGTAAACCCATTTATTCTGCAATGCTCTTTTTCCTGCAGGCAACTGAACCTTCCTTCAACCTGTAAACCCATTTATTCTGCAATGCTCTTTTTCCTGCAGGCAACTGAACCAAGTCCCAAGTCTGGTTATTTACCAAGAAATCCATTTCATCTTTCATGCCTTGCTCCCACTTCTTTTTAGTGTCTAGCTGCATTGCCTCTTCATTACTTTCTAGTTCACCAGAATCAGTCAACAATAAATAGTACAATGAAGGAGAGTATCGTTTAGGGGGTCTACTTAACCTGGTAGATCTTCTAACAACACTTGCAGGAGTTTGAGGTACCTGCTGCTCCTGTTGTTTTACATTTTTTATTTTCTGGTACCTTTGAAATTTCTTTTTTAGTGATCTCATCAAGCACTGTGTATTCTGGTTTTTCTTTTTCCTGTTTCTTTCCCTCCAACTGATCTTTGTACATGACCTTCTCATTGAATATGACATCTCTACTCCTAATAATTTTGTGATTTTCAATATCCCATAAGCGCTAACCAAAATCATTAACATCGTATCCAATAAAGGTACACTTCTTGGATTTTGCCTCAAGCTTTGTTCTATTTTTTTTATCAATATGGACAATTGCTTCACAACCGAAAGTCTTCAAAAAATAATAGTTTACCTTTTTTTCCTATCCATTCCTCCTCTGGAATTCCACCATCCAAAGCGCTTGAAGGTCCTTTGTTTATTAAGTAAACAGAAGTATCTACAGCATCTGCCCAGAACTGTAAGGGCAACCCAGCATGCAATCTCATACTCCTTGCATGCTCCATGATTGTCTTGTTCGTCCTTTCTAACACACCATTTTCTTGTGGTGTTCTTGGAACTGTTTTCTCTCTACGAATCCCATGGTATGAATAGTAATCATCAAACTCCTTGCTGCAATATCCACCTCCATTGTCTGATCTGAGACACTTAACCTTTTTCCTGTCTCATTCTCGACCAAAGCTTTCCATTTCTTAAAAGTATCAAAAACATCAGATTTTTGTCGAATGCAATAAACCCAAGTTTTTCTAGTTGCATCATCAATAAAAGTAACATAATAACGAGAGCCACCAAGAGATGATACCTAAGTTGGTCCCCATACATCTTTATGCACAAGCTGTAACAACCCAAATCAATTAATTTTTATCTTACTTTTTTTTATTATTTTAAATTTAATTAATTATTAAAATATAACTTTTATTATTTTATTATTAAAGGGTGGGCGAAGTAATTAATGGAGGGATAAGGTTGTTGGGGAATTAATGGGGGGATAAGGTTGTTGGGAAATTAATGAGGGGGATTTGAGAGAGGAGGATAAGGAAGAGAGGAAGGGACTTGGAGAGGGGTCTCATTTTGGATTGGAAATTTCTGCAAGAGGTGAAGTAGGAGGAGGAGGAGGAAAATTGGGAGAACAGAGCATTTTGGAAACTCTCACAAGGCACTGTTGTTGCTGGAAACTTTGGGCTCGGGGACCAGGAAACCGCAAAGATTCTTGGAGCTAGGGAGCCGGAGAGGTTGTTACTAGTTGGCTGGGAGGTTAATATTTAGTTTGGGCAGTTGGGCAGGATCATCAACAACCAAGAAAGGGGCTAAATCAACTAAGCTACAGGTTGAGGTAGATACTTTATGCATTTTACTAGTGATCTATTGTCAATATATTGTTGTTGATTATTATGTTGTTAGTATGTTGTTGTTATTATGTTGTTAGTATGTTGTTGTTATTATGTTGTTAGTATGTTGTTATGTTGTTATTAGCTTGTTGATTATCATGCTACTGTCGATTATTATGCTGGTAGAAAGAAAATCAAGAAAGGAAAACAGTGAACTAAATTGAAATTAAGGTCTTACACATGGTATCAGAACCCGATTTCAAAACTGATACCTGGGCTTGACCACCCACAGCACTGGTCAGTATCAGTTTTTTGCTTAAAAGGCAAGCTCCCTGAAAGTGGAGATAATCATTGATCTCAATCCCTGAGCATCTTATTCTCTGCCTCGAAATAATGATCTTCAAGAGCAGGCATTATTTCTCCTTCTGCACCAATGTTCCAAGGTTGTAAATAATCCAACCATAAATCAATAATATATGCAGCCTTCTTCAGACAAGCACCTACTGACCAATAACTGAAAGCTCGCAATCTAAACCTGTACAAAGGCCTCTGTATCAGATGGGACCACGTAACAGGGACAACCAAACTGCTCGACGGCCATGAAAACCACTATGTTAATGAAAAGCAACCCTAAGTCTCACGTCACTAAACTAATCTGCTGATTGTTCTTTATATCAAAAGAATACCCTAAAATTGTGGGTTTAGAAAATAAAACGCAGTTAATAAAAAAAAACTGCTAACTCAAAACAGCCATGAAGCAGACTGCAAAAAACCCTAGCTAAAACAAAAACCCAAGAACAAACAAAGCATTGAAAAACACCTTACCAGATGCAAAATCACCGATTGGGGACAGAAATGGAAGCCCTTTGGCGGCTAGAAAATCATTGAAGTGGAATCAGACAGAAAACAAAGAGAAATCCCTGTGAAATTCTACAAAGAGAAGACAGAGGAGAGGGCGCCCTTACAAAATCCCTTGAAAATGCTAAGCTTGGCCTAGCTTAAAATTGCAAGGACGCTCTTGATTCTCCCCTCTTCTCTTCTCCAAAGGCGTTAAACCATTGGCTGAATTCTGAGGTCCTAAAATTGCAACTCTCAATTCTACCATATCCTTGAGCTTGTAGCTATTACGAATCTTGATGATCTTTTCCTGAGAGACTAAGCGCTTGAGATTAGAGCCGAGTGTTCGCCTGAAACTTGGGGGAAAGTGGTGTCTTTCCTCCATGAAACTCGCAATCGTAGTAACGTTTATTCCATTCGGATCTCGCAGAGCCGTGAGGGCTTCTAAAATCATGTCATCATAATTGCACCTCGGCGAATGATTTCTAGCACTTGTTGAAGTGCTCTTAGGAGAGTAAATAACAATATCTGTTGAGGGTATTGTTGCTTCAGATTTTATGAGCCTTCCCACAGCAGGAGCTGCGGGAGAAAGTGACGAAACTGAGGAACGCGGCCAGTCAAAATGGTTTAACACTACCACTGGGGAGAATCGAAGCCCCGACCTCCGTCGAGCCTAACACATCTTTTCTTCAACTATTAGCATACTTACCAACGCCAACATCTTCAATAAACACGCCATGCCAACAAACCACAACGTATTCCTCTGGAGGCACAGCAGCAATGGATTTCACTCTGGGAGTTTTCGAACCCTGGCCACCGACACTGACGCTCATAAGGTTTCGCCATTTGTCTTTCAAGTCCACATTGGAACAAGATGCGAGGCAGAGCGNTGTTGTTATTATGTTGTTAGTATGTTGTTGTTATTATGTTGTTAGTATGTTGTTATGTTGTTATTAGCTTGTTGATTATCATGCTACTGTCGATTATTATGCTGGTAGAAAGAAAATCAAGAAAGGAAAACAGTGAACTAAATTGAAATTAAGGTCTTACACATGGTATCAGAACCCGATTTCAAAACTGATACCTGGGCTTGACCACCCACAGCACTGGTCAGTATCAGTTTTTTGCTTAAAAGGCAAGCTCCCTGAAAGTGGAGATAATCATTGATCTCAATCCCTGAGCATCTTATTCTCTGCCTCGAAATAATGATCTTCAAGAGCAGGCATTATTTCTCCTTCTGCACCAATGTTCCAAGGTTGTAAATAATCCAACCATAAATCAATAATATATGCAGCCTTCTTCAGACAAGCACCTACTGACCAATAACTGAAAGCTCGCAATCTAAACCTGTACAAAGGCCTCTGTATCAGATGGGACCACGTAACAGGGACAACCAAACTGCTCGACGGCCATGAAAACCACTATGTTAATGAAAAGCAACCCTAAGTCTCACGTCACTAAACTAATCTGCTGATTGTTCTTTATATCAAAAGAATACCCTAAAATTGTGGGTTTAGAAAATAAAACGCAGTTAATAAAAAAAAACTGCTAACTCAAAACAGCCATGAAGCAGACTGCAAAAAACCCTAGCTAAAACAAAAACCCAAGAACAAACAAAGCATTGAAAAACACCTTACCAGATGCAAAATCACCGATTGGGGACAGAAATGGAAGCCCTTTGGCGGCTAGAAAATCATTGAAGTGGAATCAGACAGAAAACAAAGAGAAATCCCTGTGAAATTCTACAAAGAGAAGACAGAGGAGAGGGCGCCCTTACAAAATCCCTTGAAAATGCTAAGCTTGGCCTAGCTTAAAATTGCAAGGACGCTCTTGATTCTCCCCTCTTCTCTTCTCCAAAGGCGTTAAACCATTGGCTGAATTCTGAGGTCCTAAAATTGCAACTCTCAATTCTACCATATCCTTGAGCTTGTAGCTATTACGAATCTTGATGATCTTTTCCTGAGAGACTAAGCGCTTGAGATTAGAGCCGAGTGTTCGCCTGAAACTTGGGGGAAAGTGGTGTCTTTCCTCCATGAAACTCACAATTGTAGTAACGTTTATTCCATTCAGATCTCGCAGAGCCGTGAGGGCTTCTAAAATCATGTCATCATAATTGCACCTCAGCAAACGATTTCTAGCACTTGTTGAAGTGCTCTTAGGAGAGTAAATAACAATATATGTTGAGGGTATTGTTGCTTCAGATTTTATGAGCATTCCAGCAGCAGGAGTTGCGGGAGAAAGTGAGGAAACTAAGGAAAGAGGCCAGTCAAAATGGTTTAACACTACCACCGAGGAGAATCAAAGCCCCGACCTTCGTCGGGCCTAACACATCTTTTCTTCAACTATTAGCGTACTTACCAACGCCAACATCTTCAATAAACGCACCATGCCAACAAACCACAACGTATTCCTCTGGAGGCACAGCGGCAATGGATTTCACTCTGGGAGTTTTCAAACCCTGGCCACCGGCACTGACACTCATAAGGTTTCGCCATTTGTCTTTCAAGTCCACATTGGAACAAGATGCGAGGCAGAGCGCGAACTCTAGGTCCTTGAGAATGGCTTGCCACTTGTCGGCACCATACTTCTCCACACCCGCTCACAGAGCACCCTCCTCTTCCGATGTCCATTTTTTTGCTTGGGAGCGCCCATGGCCGATAATGGGTATCTGTGTATGTAGTTGTATATGGATTTCTCCAAGTCTAAGCACCAATCGACACAACAATCTAAGGAACCAAAGCCCAGCGCACAAGTCCAAGTGACAAGCCACCAAG
>JZKD02S1565249.1:0-10340 GCA_000966675.3 Picea glauca
AACATTTCACAAAGCACAATAACACATGATATATGTGGTTCACCCCAGTGTGGGGCTACGTCCACCGACTCTTCTTCTTTATTAGCTTCTCACAATCTTCTTACATGTACCAAGCCATAGATCCAACTACGCAAATAATAGGAGATCCACGCGCACCTCTCCATATCCTCCTTCCCTAAATTAGATCAAGGCATCAAGACTTACACCGTATATGCACAAAGAACTTAAAAAACACTTTGACTTAGCTCTACAAGTCTTAATTCATTCATGCACAAAGACAACTAGCCAAGTACTAAGTCGATTCTAGTAGTTATTACATCACTTAGATATCTATTTATACATTACAAAAAGGGGCCAAAGCATGGTTAAAACCATGGGATGACATCCCATACCCATTACATAAACCCTAAAATCCCAAAACTCCCACAAAAAGGGGCGAGATCCCGCGATCTCGACTTCACCTGGGCGCTTCATATTTGACCAGCCTGTCGAAGTCCCAAAAGTGGTAAAAGATGACCAACATTTCCACAAAACTTGGTCAAGAGCCAAACGGTCCCCAACACTCACCTGTGACTCATCCTAAGTCACTCTAATCTAGGAAACACTGCTTTGAAGGCCTCGAGCTTAGCTCGAGCTGCCTCAAATCACTGCTTCGCGAGAGCCTCCTACTCAGTGAATTCCTGAAGTACTTTCTCATTGACAGGTCCTTCCAAGCACTGTTCTACTGTTGTGACAACTTGTTCCAACTGTGATCCTTGTCCCTCGAGCTCTTTAAAAAGTGTCCAGGATTCATCCTGCATTAGTTGGAGTCACTGGGTCACCTCAATAAATCGGCTCTGAATGGAAGTGACATTCTGCTGAACTATGCGTTGCTCCTGCAACCTCTTCATATTCTCCACTTTTTTAAGTAGTTTCAACTGTGCTTGCATGGTGGAATCTTGTCGCTTTGCATCCTAGAGCCATGCCTCCAATGACGTCAGCTATGGGTCTTCTACAAGGTTCTCATAAGTCTTAACACTTTGGTTTCTTAGTTTCCTGCATTTTGAAGCTAAGTCCCTGATTCTTTTGACTACACTCCTCATAGTTTCTTCTCTCTGATCCCGCACTTCTTGCGGAGTTCTCGACACTGCTTGAAGTTCTAGCTCTGCTACTCTTGATTGAAGTTTCTAAATGGCTTCAGAGAGATTCCCCACTTGGATCTCTGTTGTCTCTTCTTCTATCTGGGCCAAGCTTGACACAAAGAGAAGTGTTCTATTTACTTCCACTCTAACCACAGTCTTCTTTGCGAGCAGCTAGTCTTTCTCTTTCTATATTTTCTCTCTGTCCTCCTCAAACTTGGCTCTAATGTCATCTTTATCTTGTTGTGTAACCCGAATTTTCTTTAGGGATTCCTCCTTTTCTTTCTTCAAGGCATTTGTGGCCTATTCTTTTTCTTCCTGGACTTGATGAAGGTGAGCCTCTGTCGCATATGTTATCCTTCACAATTGGGTGGGATCATCCTCCAATTCTACACCTTATGATGACAACGTTGCAGTAGACATTGCGCAGCTCGAGTAGAGGGATTTTTTTACCCCCTTCAGGTCCACCTCGATTTTTTCATACATTGTCTCCTACTTTTGTTCAAGTCATTGCAAGATATGCTCTAAAGCATCTTATACACTTGCAATGATGATGTCAATATCATTCACTATGAGGACATTATGTGACTGAGGCTTGTTGGCTCAGGATTTCTTCCATGCTGAGGGTTTCTTTGGAGAAACCTTATTTTTATTTGATGTCTCTGCCTCTGTTAGGGGATCCTTTGGTGGTGTTACTTTTCCATTTTCTTTCTTGTCTTCTTCCTCTTCTTGGTTTACTTCGTTGCCTCCTCCTCCTCCAGGTGCGTTAGGCACAGTTTCCTCTGATGAGTTGTCCTTCTCTTCACTATATATGTCCTTCAATTCCTCCTTTTTCTTTTTCTCTTAGCGCTTCTTGGTCCATCATACTTAGTCCTGGTGACCAAAAGACTTATGATGAGTTTGAGGTCAGAGAGTTCTACCTCTCCGACCAGTACAAGGAATTCAGCCAACCATTCGTTGGTTATCTCCTCAATGTCTTCATCAGTCAATTTGTAGTAGGATTTCATCTCCTCCTTACTTTCATCTCAGTGCACAGTGATTTATATGAAGTGGTGTTCTACGTGGAACTTTGCTAGTGGTTTGTAAGTATGAAAGGTGTTCAGAGTCATTCAGGGGAATGATTCAATGGTGCGCATGAGTTATAGGTAGTAAGTGTGGAACACCACATTTTATTTCCATTGATTCACCATATCGATTTTATACCACAACGTGGTGAGCCTCACGGCTAATGGTTTTGATGGCTCAACTTTAGGGAATGTCGCTCCCTCCGGTATATCCCAAGCGACAAATTCTATTAAGATCAACAACCAACTAAAGTGGAACTCATAGAATTGGTCCTGCACTTCATGACAATCCTTCTCCAACTCGTTGACAAGGTAGCTTGCCCAATTCATCTTCATCCCTTCGACACACTTTTCTACAAGGTCGACTACGAAGACTGTGACTTGTGTTGGCCTGTTCTTTCTAGTGATATTTCTAGCGATCAGTTGACAATCTAGGCGAATTGCGCCATATTGGATGGAGGCTACCTTGTAGCCTCTGTTCCCCTTCTCCACATTGTCGTATTCTTCCTTTATTCGCTACTCCAAGGAGCGATATGATGTATTTCATAGGTAGAACTTATGAGGGTTTGGTCCCTACATACTTAATCCGGTGATTAGGTGGATCAACATTGGATTCATAGTCACACACCTATCTAACCAATGATAGCCTCCATGGTAGCACAAAAGGAGGAGTTTAACGCACACGTTAACCTCCTGATGTCTATAGAAGTGGGGGATATTCATGATGTTCAAGATTTTCGATCTCACAATATCCTTAATCCATGGCTGGGGAACTATCTTAGGCTTCTTCCTAGTCATCTTCGTTTGGTAGCGATGCGGTGTGAGCATCGCATAATTCTTCCTATCGTCGAGGTTAAAATCACTTACATTTAGAGATGGGATCAGTCCCAACTGTGGTCCTACTGTGCATATTCCTTTCATGAGTTACACCGTGATGAGTGTGTACTTGAATTAATGCAAGGTGTGGTTATGACTAACCATGCCAGCCAAGGGTGGAATATAGTCGGGAAAGATCGATGGGATCTACTTTGCATCCGCCAAATCATCACGATGCTTGATTCTTCTCTGTCATGGTTTGATATGACACAGATCAACATCCATCCAAGGGGGATGCTTGCAATCCACCCATTGAAAATTCCTGTACTCCTACAAACATAACTTTCTTAGCCATAAGGTCAATCAATATCTCTTCTACGGATTTGTCGACTACACTAAGGTGTCTCTACATACACGCTCATAATCAAATAACTTGGGTATGCGAATAGATACTCAAGGTAATCGAACATACGGTGAGGTCTATATAGTACAATGCAATATGCAATCAATTCTTTGTGGGCTCGAATATTTTAGTTTGCACCCACAAAACCCTATCTACCGGCCCTTTCGGCAACACCCGCGAAGTAGATGTAGTCTCACCCGAGGTAGAGGCAGGGGGGTTGCAGGACTCAAGTGTCTACAACCTAGCTGGGACATATATATGTTATTACACACTTCAATAGAGCACTTAGCCAATAGTATGCATTACTTCACAGATTAAACCCTAAATACATAACAACGTTGTAACAAACAGATCAACACCTCTGAAGCACTTAGCATAAGTTCATATCTGACATTCATTCACATCATACATCACTAAGCATTCATAGATATACACATCAAGATAGTGCACTAAGAAAATAGATACATAAACGACATGAACAATAACACAGGACATACATGGTTCACCCTAGTGTGGGGCTACGTCCACCAACTCTTCTTCTTTTTTATTAGCTTCTTCCAATCTTCTTACATGCACCAAGATATAGATCCAATTCTGCAAAGGACAGGAGATCTATGTGCACCTCGCTAGATCTTCCTTCCCTGAATCAGATCAAGGCACCAAGCCTTATAGTGTCTATGCAAAAATCACTTACAAAACACTTGCACTTAACTCTGCAAGTCTTAACTCATTTGTGCACAAAGCCAACTAGCCAAGCATTAAGAGGATTCTAGTAGTTCTTACATCGCTTAGATATCTATTTATACATTACAAAAAGGTGCCTATGCATGGGTAAACCCATGGGCCAACATCCCATACCCATTACATAAACCCCAAAATCCCAAAAAGCCCGCAAAAAGGGGCAAGATCCCATGATCTTCGCTTCACTTAGGCGCTCCATCTTCGACTAACCTGTCGAAGTCCTAAAAGTGGTCAAACATGAGCAACATTTCCACAAAAATTGGTCGAGGGCCAACAAATGTATGTGGAGAAAAACATTAATTGGATTATTAAATGGCAGAATCTGATCTTATTGTGTGCTGAAAACATCCCATTTGTCTGCTAATTTAACAGGTGGATCGGGATTCAACGCTTCTCTTTAGACAATGTGCGGTGATATCTCTTGGAAAAAAATTCAACGCTGATCCATCTTTTCATACAATGTTGTTGGCACAAGGGAATACCCAAGGTTCACTCACCAAGAAATCCCTAATTACTGGCCCTTTTGGAAACAACTGCAAAGTAGATGCAGTCTCACCTAAAGTAGCTATGGGGGGTTGCAGGACAGAGATGTCTACAACCACAGGAATATCAAGTGGATCTTAACACAATACAACGCAATATACCTAGCTCACTTATCACTAAAATATACTCTACATTCTATAGATCTGGTCTAATCCAATAATGAAATAATATTATATTAAATACAAAGATAAAGTATCAATCACACACTCATAAAACTAGATATACATGGTTCACCCTCTCCCTACGGCTACGTCCACAAAACTGAGCTTATGATATATTAGGGTAAATATTACAGTTATTGTCTATTCTCTTTGCTAGCATATCTTCTTCTTCTTCTCTCTTTCTGTCCCCCTCCTGCATGCCCAGCTGCAGGACTTGATCTTCACACCCAGTTGAAGATCTTACAATTCCAGAAGGCTCTCACTCTTAGCACTTCTCTCACTCACAATAAAATATTCTCTCCATGAAAAACAATCAATAACAATCCTTAACAACAATACCGACCTGACCTAGGTCCTCTTGACCTCTATTTATACAATATAGTCCATCATTGATAGCCTTAGGTCGAAACCTAGGTGTCAAAACCCTAGATATACAAAACATAGGTGTTTAAAACCCTAGGTTAACTTGACCCTCTTTTCCTGGACTTTGCCAACCTGTCTCTCCTTTCTTCCCACTCGGTGATAACGGTGTATTTTATCGATATATAAGTTTTCCATGATCCATATACCTTTCTTATATGTCATCCCTCATCTCCTCATCCAACGACTAGGTTTCTTGGGCTTCACTCCTTCTTTTATGCTCTTTTGCTTACTTTGACCCAGTAACAGTCACTGTGTCTCCCATGAAGTTCAAATTTTACCTCTTCTTCCTTGATATTCACTTGATTCCATACTCAAGGGCCAAAAATCCCCCAACACTCACATGTGACTCATCCCAAGGCACTTCAGATCTGATCCTTCTATTTTACTTCAGTTTTGGATTGCGCGGTGAAGCCTTTACTTTCTACTTTAAGCCTCCTCTTCCTCCTTGTGAAAACTGTCTTTTCAGTGTCTGGTACCCATTTTCAACTGCACCTAATACCGATACCCTTTTCCTTTTATTTTTACTGATATTTGTGAGGCAGTTGGTTGTCATAGTACAAATTCAGTTGACTCCCATTTACTAATCCTTCCTTCCATTCTCCCTTCAATGTCTTCAGATGTGCAACTCCTCCTTCTATAATATAGGTGATCTCATATGGTCCAAGCCAATGTGTTCTAAACTTCCCTAGGTGTTTTATAAACTTGCTATCATACACTAGTACAAAGTCACTTTGCTTGAATGCCTTCTTCTCGATGTGCCTGTCATGGTAGGCCTTCTCTTTGTCCTTCTAAATTTGCTAATGAAATCCTGCAATAGATATTTCTTCTTCCAGTTCAACCAATTGTGCAAGCCTCTCTTGAACAACTCCAGTGTCATCCATGTCTGTAAAGGCAACAATTCTTAAGCTTGGCACTAGGTATTCCATTGGGACAATAGCTTTGATACCATAGACTAGCTTAAAAGGGGTTAGCATGGTTGGTTTCTTGCAAGTGGTTCTATAGGCCCAAAGTACTGCAGGTACTCTTAAATACCAGTTATCTATGTTCACATTACAAATATTCGTCAGTGCTATCTCCAAGATTTTGTCGAACGCTTCGACTGTTCCATTTGCCCGAGGATGATAAGGTGTGCTCTTCTGATGGTAGATGGTAAAATCCTCAGTCAATTCTTCAATTGTCTGATTGATTAAGTGTGTGCCTTGGTCACTCATAAGGATCTTGGGGCATCCAAACCTAGTTATTCTATCATCAACTATAAATTGTGCAGCTGTAGTTTCACTACAGTCCTTGAATAATCTGGCTTTGACCCATCTGGTTAAGTATTTAGTCGTAGTAATGATGTACCTTTATCCTGTGCGCTTCCCCGGTGGGTTGATAGGTCCCACGAAGTCAATGGCCCATTTTTTGAATTCTTGTAGGGTCATCTGCGGTGCTAATGTCATTTCATCTCTTCTATATGGTCTCCCAACTCTCTGGCACACATCACAGGATCTAGTATAATCCTTAGCACCTCTGTGTAAGGTAGGCCACCAAAGGCCAGCTTGTAGAACCTTCTAAGTAGTTTCTTTCCCTACATAATGTCCTCCTGTGATGCCTTCATGAGATTTTGTGAGGATCAGTGGGTGTTTTTCCTCCATAACAAATTTTCTTAGTATCTCATCAGGTCCCATCTTGTATAGCTGACCCGCTATCAGTGAAAAGTCTACAACATTCACTACTAGTTGTTTCTTCTGGGGAATTGTATACTCACTAGGTGTCATTCCTGTTGAAAGGAACTAGACTATTTCTGTGAAGTGGTCATCGATCTTTCTGATGGAAAGCAGTTGTGAATCCGACAATGTATCCTCCAAACTGGTGGGTTATTCTCCATGTTCCAACCTCAACAAGTGGCCAGGGCCCTTGTTCATTCTTCCTGGCTTAACTATGATCTCAAAATCATATTCTTGAAACAACAGAATCCATCTGCATATTCTCCCCCCCAACACTAGCTTGTTGACTAGGTACTTCAGCGCAGAGTGATCTGTGAACATTTTAAAGTGTCCTCCCAATAAGTAGTGGCAGAAGTTTTATAGCACATACACCATGTCCAATCCTTCTCTCTCTGTGGTGGTGCAGTTAAATTCTATTGTGGATAACTTCCTACTAGTAAAGGCTAATTGATGATCAATGTCTCCTATTCCTAGTTGTGCTAACACAACTCCCAATGCAATGGATGATGCATCAACATGAACATGAAACTCTTTAGTCCAATCTGGGAAAACTAGAATGGGTACAGTAACCATCTTTTGTTTCAGTGTGTCGAAGCTTTGCTAGCATTATTTTGCCTAGCTAAACTGACAGTCTTTCTTCAATATCTTCTCCATAGGTGTTGTAATTTGGGTGTATCCTTTAATGATTTTTCTGTAATATCCCATATGTCCTAGCATAGTGCACAATTGTTTGACTAAAGTAGGAGGTGGCAGGTCAACAATAATAGCAATTTTAGAGGGATCTACCAACAATCCCTTCTTACACACAATATGCCCTAACAACAATCCAAATGGTGAGAAGAAGATGCACTTCTTCAGATTCAAAGAAATTTGACACTACCTACACTTATCCAAAATTAGTCTTAGGCATTCAATATGGTTTTTCAACAAACTAAACATAGTCCAGTCATCAAAATAAGCTTCTAAAAATTTATGCAGAAATTATTTGAACACTTCGAACAACACCCTAGAGAAGATGGTTGGGGCATTCTTTAGTCCAAATGGCATCATTGTATATTGGTAAGATCCCCATTCTGTTGCAAATGTGGTCTTGTGGTGATCCTCCTTGGCAATTCGGATCTAATGATATCCTGAGAATCCATCTGTAAAAGAATACACCTCCTGGCCTCCCACATTATCTAGCACTTCGTCAGTGAATGGTTTAGGGAAGGGGTCATGCAGGCAAGCATCATTTAGCTTCCTGAGATCTATGTAGATCCTGATGTCTCCTATCTTCTTCTCTTGCACCACCATAGGAATAATCCATTTAGACTCTTCGACAGGTTCAATAATCCCTGCTTCCAACATTCTGTCGAGCTCTATCTTCACTTTTTCCTTATACTTCGGGTTCAATCTATAGGGTCTTTTCTTGACTGGCTTCACATCTAGTTTCAAAGGTATCCTCATAACTCCCATAGGTCCCTTTATTCCCTTCATATCAGTGAACTTGGTTGGAAACAAGTCCCAATATTCTCGCAACAACTCTGTAATCTTGTCAATAGTAGCAGGATCCCAATAATCTCCAACATTGGCAAGATTCAGTGTTTCCTCTATCCCAATGTTGTCTTTTGTAATATTGATTGGCTGACCAATAAATGGTAGCTCAACTCCTGGTCCTTTCACATCTCGTTTTCCTTTTGTCTCAACAATTTTGACCTTCCTTGGATCATCATCGTCATCCGCATTAATGTTGTAACAACCCTACAATTTCTATAGATGCCCAGTCCACTCATCCTCTTCTTGTTCCATAGGGAGGCTAGATGCCTCTTATAATTCTTTCTGACTCATAATCTATAATTCTTGGTCTACTAAAGGATATTCACTCTCAAATATAAAGGTTGTGATAAAATTCTGAATTATACCTTCCCAATCTGTAGTGACGAGGCACAGCTTCGCTTGAAGGTACCAGTTGATAGTGGTCGTGTCCAGTGTGTTAATGAATCTGTGCACCCATTGTTCTTTTGGAATATCACTCTAGGCTTCTTCACAACTTCACACATGGTTCTTTGGGCATGTTTGACCTGTATACCTCACTTCGCATCTTTCTACTTGGGCTGAGAACCACGTTGTCATCAAGGTTCAACATTATACTCAGTCTGTAATATTGCTTTTGTGCATCCCCCACCATCATGCTGGTGTAGCTTTCAGGGCCTCATCCATTGCCATCAATCTCTGTTGCATTGGTACACTTGCTTCAAAGTACAAAAAGAATGTCTCTAATGGATTCAAACCATCAAAGGTGGGTAAGTTGCTCACCGTTGTACCAATCCAACGAACTTCTCTGGTTAGCCTGGCACACCTTCTTGTGGATACTTCGTACATCTGATTTTTCCAATTTTCCAGTGCTTCTTATGAGTCTAATGAACATACACTGTCACTTTTCCAGCTAAGATTCCCATCAGCCATAGGATTAATGTAATCATGTTGTCTGGTTGTCAATCTGTAGATATTATCCAATTCAATTCATGGTCTTCTTCTCTGATGGGTTATGTGTATCTCTGACCTTCATCTGGATCTAAATGTGAAATGACCCTTAGGCCATCTTTTTCAAATGTCATACATATCTTCTTCATATCAACAACAATAGAGTTGTTGAAGGCCCAGTCAATTCCTAACGGCACCTAGTAAGGGCAATTGTCATCAACAATTTCGATGACCTCAAAATATGCAAAGGTCCTCACTCTGTCGATGTCCACAAGGACATCCTCAAGTCATCTAATTGGGTTGACAACTTGTGGATTAATCATCCTAAGCCTTGTAGGGGAATAGACTAACTTCGATTTTCCCATCAGTGCCCAAGTTTTCTTTTTCATGACATTAACCTTCGACCCTAAGTTGAGGACCACATAGTTTATGTCATACTCTCATATCTGAGCATTCAAGTGTAATTCTTTGTTTGTCCTTCTCCTTTTCCCAATTTAGTGTACTTCCCTATTCAGCAAGGGGTCTATCTTTCCTAGCTCATATTTCTTGATTAAATTATGAAGTTCCCTTACAATGTTTTTATCTTGGATTAGCTTAATACAAGTATATAGAAATTCCATGAGCTTGCTTACCTCTTTTCCCTCTCTTGACGAAGCAGAATAATCGAATACCAGTGGAATTCCATATTCTCTTACTTATGGTTATGTTCTTGATGATGAGCCTTGATCCTCAAATGTCCGTCTTTCTTTCTTGGCATCAAAATTTTGAGTCTTCTCCATAGCTTTTCTTACTCTTGAGTCTTATTTAGTATTTCCTTGGGTCACTCTATCTTCTCCTATAGCAACGCCTCCTTGAGTAATAAAAATGACTCTCGGGTCTGTTGGACAACTGAGAGGGGG
>JZKD02S1565260.1:0-10340 GCA_000966675.3 Picea glauca
TGTGATGATGAAGTCAAAGTCATCTACAGTGAGCGAAATCTGCATCTTAGTCAAGGTGGCTCTGGATTTCTTTCGAGAAGTGGGTTTCATGGGGGAAACCTTCCTTTTCTTAAAGGGATCAGCCTCATCAACAGGATCCTTAGGAGGTGTTACTTCATCTTTTTTCTATTGATATTATTTTCCATTTGTCTCTTCTACTTTGTCATCACCCCCTTGGACAAGTGATATTGAAGCAGTTTCTTCCAATGCGTTGATCAAGTCTTGGAATTCTTCATTCTTATTTCTTTTGTTGGTTCCAGGTGTGTCGTGTTCTTTGAGAGCGTCCTCCGAGCTGTCAAATTCGGGATCAAACATCTCTGCAGGGTCAGCGGGGATGAGGAGCTCTGCAGACTAGTCCTTGGTTATCTCTTCGAGGTCCTCCTATGTGAGCTTATAGTATGACTGAAACTCCTCTTTATGCTCATCTGCTCGCACAGTGATATAGATGAAGTGTCGATCTGTGTGAAACTTCATGAGAGGTCTAAACCAGTACAGGGTGTTTGGCGTCATACGAGTGAAATCTTCGATGGCCTTCTTCAGTTGGAGATAGTACGTGTGGAAGACCGCATTCGACTGCCACTATTTTCCCATATTGCTCGAGTACCAGAGCGTGGTGAAGTTCGAAGCAAGCAGATCAAATGGCTCAATGTCCGTGAAGGTTGCACCTTCTAGCATCTCCCAAGTGATAAATGTGATGAGGATCAGGAGCTAGCTAAAGTGGAACTCATAGCTCTGATCCTGAGCTTCGCAGTAGTATAATTCTAGCTGGTTGACCAAGTAATTTTCCCAATTCATCTGGAGTCCTTATACACATTTCCCGATGAGGTCAACAACGAATCTTCTGACCTGTGTAGGTATGTTATTTCTTACGAGATTTCCTATGATCAGCTGGCAGTCCAGGCGCACTACGCCATTATGGATGGAATCTACCTTGTAGCCTCGCGTCCCCTTTTCTACATCACCATATGTGTCTTTGATTCTCTGTGCCAATGCGCCATCTGTAGCCTTCCCTAGGAAGAAGTCCTGTGGGTCAAGTCCCTACATGCTCAATCCATTGATCCTATGGATCAACTTTGGATCGACTATGATGCATCGGTCTAGCCATAGGTAGTCAACATGGTAACATGAGAGAAGGAACCATACACGTTAACCTCTTGGTCCCTTCCAAAGTGTGGAATCTTCATTACATTCAAGAGGGTGGACTCTGCGAGGTTCATAGTCCATGACTGGGTGATTATTTTCGATTTCTTCCCCTTCATCCTGGTCAAGTACTTGTAAGGAGAAAGCATACTATGTTTCCTGTAGTCTCCTAGCTTGAAGTCATTGAACTTCAACATCGTGATCTTATCCCGTTGCATTCTAGATACACGTATCCCCTTCGGGAGGTACGTAGTAACCATGGTGTAATCAAAGTCCCTTGGGACACTGTCATGACTCACCACGTCGGCCAGAGGCGGGATGTAGTTTGGTAAGATGGGTAGGAATAACTTTGTGTTTGCTAGGTCCTCTCTGTTCTTGGTTCTCTTCTCTTATGTCAGTCGGGATGGTCCAGATCCGTGACCAGTCGATGGAGAGGATTTCACTCCTCTCATCAATGACGCTTGAATACCTGCGGACATTACTTTCTCAGCCGTGAGATCGATGAGAAATTCTTCGACGGATTTCTCTATAGCGTCGAGCTCGTTCAACATTCATGCTTAGATTGGATAACTCAGGTGGATGAATGAGTTCGCAATACAATGGAACATGTGTCAATCTCAATAAACATAGCGCGGTAGCAGTGAGTTGGCTTGGATACAATTCGCAAAAGTGTTCTCGGTGCAACAGTCGCCGGAATAAGTAGACACAAAGTAACAGATCTCTCCAACGGATGAGAGGTCTTCATCAATGTGGTTCTATCCATTGTGGTGCGGTACCAACAGTCTGATGGCGAGTCTTCGCACCATTATTGTTGTTCTAACCGTTCGGGTTGTCAGGATAACGATTATAATTCTTCCAACGGCTATATCACTTCGCCATGGTAAAGTTCCATGTTGCGTTGTTATGATATCATGGCGAAGTTCTAGTCTTGCAAACCTTCCCTCTGTGAAGTCTCCTCTGGGACCTTCTATAACTTTTCTATCTTTTCTCTCTTCTTACTGAGTTTTCTATCCTTCTTCCCGGTGATCTTTGTCTCGATATTCATCTTTCCATTCTGATTCTTATCTCCTTTTGGCATAGTAACTTCGCGTTGTTGAGATTCTTTCATAGGGTCGAAGAGTAATATGTCTTCTCTCTCTGGGGTAGGTACTTCAGTCTTCTATGAGTCTTATTGTGTTCTTTTAACTTTGACATCCAAGTTTCTGGTTCTAAGTAGCTTCGATCTGTTCTCATGTTCTTCAATCAAGTGTGCTATCCTCCTAGTCATGAAATATTTTAGTTCTTTCTTTTTCTACTCTAAGACTTCCTCTTATTTTCTTCCGGCCTGATCCTTTTCAATCCAAGGTTTTCCTAGTAATATAGAAAATGGGGCATTGTTCTCAATAAATTTAACAATCTCAAAATCTTCCTCTGTCAAAGTTCCATGAGCACGCATAGATATCTGGGTGAGTCTTCCACATAGGGTTATCATCTTTCCTCTAAATAATCATATTCCTCCCAATGAAGGAATCATAGCAAGCTTTCCTAAAGTTTCCAAAGTTCTTTCTATTGTGATATTCACCTGTGTTTCTTCATCCAGAACACAGTCAATGTCAAAGTCTCATATTCTTGCTTCTAAGAATTCTTTTTCTTTGAAGATATCGGATAAGTTGATATTTTTGTGATAATTTAGGGTTTCTTTCATTTGTAGCATTACATTCTCCGATTCTTTCTGGGGTTCTGCCATGGTCTCATTTTCGTGACCTTCCTCTGGGTTTTCTTGTCTCATATTCATTATTTCAAGCTTAGCAATCATTCTAGGGAAATCTAAAACTTCATGATCCATAGCTTTACAAAAAAGACAACTAGGTCTTCTACCAGGGCATTCCTTAGCAATATGTCTTGGTCTTCTACAACTATAACAAAGGGTTAGTCTTCTTGTTCTTTGAAAGGATCCCCAACCTTTCTTGTACTACGCACTAGGATAGTAGCTAACCTGCAAAAAATTATTTCTCGGATCCTGCATCCATTTGTTAGTCCAAACATTCTTTCTATGCATAGGAATAACATATCTTTCACTATTTTTGTCAGATCTACTCATATCAAACCTTCTTTCATCTAGTTGTACCCTACTTTTCAAGCTAGGACAAAATTTATCAAACATACATAGATCCATACTTTTAAAACAAAAATTTCCACTTATCTTACTTTTTTAATCAAAACTTTTCATTGTTCTTACCTTTATCATAGCACAAATCTTTCAGGTCTTACCTCTTTTCTTCATATCTGACTCTTCTTCTTGGCATAGAGCTTCATAGGTCAAGTAGAATATTGCACATTAGGACAACAGGTCTATGCATGAAGATCTCTCTTTTCTTTAGTTCCCAGCAATCACAGTTCCAGTCCTGGCAACGGAACCATTTGTTGGCACAGGGGCAGACCCAAGGTTCAACGCTACAACAACGCACCAACAAAACCCTAATTATCGGCCCTTTCAGCAACACCTGCGAAGCAGATGAAGTCTAACCCGAGGTAGAGGCAGGGGTGGTTGCAGGACTCCGATGTCTGCAACCTTAGTTGGGACATAGATCTGTGATTGTAACACTTTAATAGAGCACTTAGCAGTTACAGTTCATCAATATTCGCCTTTAGCTTACAACGCAGATAAACCCTAATAACATAACAACATAGTATTCACAGAGCTCCAATATAATCAAGCATTAAGCACATCAACATAGGTCAGATATAGAATTCATTCAAATTATTCAGCACTAAGCTATCATATCAGATTCATCTAACATGCATCAACGCACTAAGCATTTAATCACATAAACAAGAGAACAATCAAAACACACAAAGAAACCACAACACATGATATACGTGGTTCACCTCCACCCTGGGGCTATGTCCACCAATTATTCTTCTCTTTATTGTCTTATGTCAATCTTCTACATGCACATAGGCTTGAGATCTTACTCTATAGAGGACAGGAGATCTGCACACTTCACTAGATCCTCCTTCCCTAAGTTACAACACAAATCCTTCCACAGTCTCTTACGATCACTTGTACTTAGCTCTGCAAGTCTTACACAGTATGCACAAATCAATTACAAATACCACTTGCACTTAGCACCTAGCATCACATAGATTCCCCCCTTCTTACATCGCCTAGACATTTATTTATACATTACAAAATCGGGCCTAAACATGGGTAAACCCATGGGCCGACATCCCCATACCCGTTACATAATCCCAAAACCCAAAAATCCCTAAAAGGGGGGCAATATCGTGTGATCTCCGCTTTGATTTGCGCTATGCCTTCGATAGCCTATCGAAGTCCCAAAAGTAGGTCAAACATGACCAAGGATCCTAAAATCTTGGTCAAGAGCCAACAAAAGGATATCTTTCATGATAATCCCGGGGTACCATAGTTCCATCACTTGAGAGCATACAATATCACAAGGTTGAGAGTAGGATGACACTTGGAAATATATCAGTGGAGTCGCTAGATGATCTCCCTTGGATCATAAAAGGAAGGTGAGGGAACTACCTTCAATGGATTCACTGGGAAAACTTGTAAGATAAGGGATTTGGGAGAAAGTTAACCAAAGGTATGTCATTTAGGATAATGACTCAATCCTCCCCGACAATGGCGCCAAGATGTTATCACATTATTTGTACTTTTGCAAAGCCCACCACAAGTAACCCAAATTTTGTGTAACTATGGAAGATCCTACAACTGTCACCTTAGTAAGAACTTCCCTCATTTTAGTGATGGAAGAGGTCCACCACAAGGGAGGCTTCCCTAGTGACCTCAAGGGATCAAAGTAGCAAGTATAGTATCCAAGCCTACTGCCTCCTTCGTTGATCACCAAATAAAAGGTTTAGGTTAAGGAAAGATAAGAGGTATAAGGTTGTTTGAGTACTTGCCCATAATAAGAACACTTTATAACATGTATATGATTATTTCCAAGTTCAAACAAGCAATAAAATCCTCTAAAAGACACTAGACATGAAAAGTTGTTATGGTTGTTATGAATTTGCAGCAATGAACAATAGTACAACAACAATAAATAAATTGTAACAACAACAAAAAATATTGATAAAAAATGCAACAATTGACAAGGAAAACTTAGCACAAATCCACTAGAATAATATCCAACTGTTAGATGCAATTTCTGAATGAGTTAGACCACCAATAAATGAGTGTATGTAGAAAATTAAAGAGTTGTCAGGTGGTTGTAGCAAACTTTTGCAACAACAAGAAGTTTACTAGTAAGTTAGTCAACGTTAGTGTTAGCAATGTTAGTAGAGAGCTTAAGAGAGTTGAAAGAGAGTGTTTGTTGATCAATTTCACCATAAGAAAACTATGTAACCAATGCGTTAGGGATATGGAGTCTTTATAAAAAAAAATGCAACAATAATTGAAGATTAAACTAGTAGAAAATGAGAGGTAGGGTTTAAACTCTAAGGTTTTAGCACATGTCGGTTGATTTAATTGCTTAAATATTCGACATTAAATTATCAACCAGGGTGTTCGTAAACTTAGAGATGCTACACTGTATGTGCGGAGGTCAAGGCATTGATAGTATTCCTATCCTATGGAATGGAAACCAAAGAAAAAATCACACAACTATATAAGGACACTCATGCAAAAAGTAAATCACACCAAACCAAAGGAAAAGGGAAGGGAAGGGATAAGAGCCTAGACCTATTCACTCTCTTCACACAAAGCCACATAGCTGTAATCAAATGAAAGTAAGGTAGGAAGTAAATCCACACAACTGTAAGCATTAAAAGGAAAGCACATAAACTATTATACATTGTGGAAATGAAAGGAAAATTAATTCAATCCACCCATGATCTATAAACACCAGCAATCAATAACTCCATTAAAGAGAAAGCTTCAACAATACATAGACAATAGCCCCAATGATCAATGATCAACAATTTCTTCATTGCATATAGATGAATGGTCTAGCAATCCAAAATACTCTCTGTAACATTTGGCAACCTCTCCCTCTCAGTCTATGACAGAATCTATCAAACAATAATTATGATCTTTCCATACATTTTATACAAACAAGCAAAGGGGCGAATTGAAACCAATTTCCCCAAATCTTGATTGTTAAAGCTATGGATAGATTTACAAAATATTTTCTTGATGTATTTTTAGTGGATCTTGGTTGAAGAACAACTCAAGATCAGATTACATTGGATTCATCTATCATAAACCATCTAAGAATAGGTTGGATTCGGTTCCTTTGCTGACTGGTTGCTTTGTTTGGGACGTAGTTTTCCAACGGCTACAACAAGAAAATACCCTTTCGAAGAACCACGTGTATCTCCCAATCCATGATATTTCTAGAGAAATGGCCCACTTTCCACCTAATTAGGGATGTTCTGGACAAAACCTATGTTGCATATTTTCCATATCCTTCTTCATTTCTTTAGAAATTGCGCCTGAAGTTCATTACTCAATTATTCATGGCACAAGTTGTCCAAATTTTAAATCATGAGTTGGAGACCTATGGAATCGTCTTGGGTATGAATTAAGCAACATGGATCCATGTCATCACCCCTAAGAACGAAACCTATGTTTCAGAATCTTCCTTGGATATGCATAGGTATGTCAACCTCAGAGAACTGCATAGAAGCTACAAAAACCAGGCTAGGCAAACCATCATCAGTAAAACCAACAATAATTCTTTCTAATTCATCAAAAATAAAATAAAATAATGATAATTAACTACTTTATTTCTTGTAGGCTTATTGTGGTATATTCACGAAGAAACACATCAAAACAGATAATGGATGGGTGACAAGATAAGGTAAAATGGTTAAAAATAGATGTTTTGAATGGTGAAAAGGATGGCAATTTGATGACTCAACAACACATTAGGGCCTTAGGGTTTAAAGCTTAAAGAGAAGGATTGCTAGAGTGAAATCACATTTGGACTCTAGCAACCTTTTCTCCCTTCTTAATTTTTTAACTAAGTCAACATCAAATGTCTAGGGCTAAAATCCTAAAGTGATAGCACTTTAGGGCTTTTAGATACTAACCCTAGCTAGGTTTCCTTCACAAATTTTGGACAAAATTAAACTTGTGAGACAAGGAAGCACTTATTCTCCTCTCTTAGGGTTTCACCAAACAATATGTCTAGCATGAAAATGTAAATTTACCATGAAACATAGCATGACAATGAAATTGCAGAAAATTCACTTACTTCACCAAGAAACCATGAGATAAAACTTTAATTGCAGAAAATTCCCTCCAAAATCAACAAAAGCATCCACAAATTGACCCTCCAAGCATAGTGCATAGTTGTATAATAGATAGATATCCCAATAGGGAAAAAAAATTAGAAGTTACTCTCACAAATGTGAGAAGTTATGATCAAAAATGAAATATGAGGCCACCCTAAACCAATTTTTCCACATGATTTTGTCAACTACAAAATAGAAGAGGGTTGTCCCCTTAATTTTCCTCTACAATATGCCAAAAATGAAAAATACATGAAATAAAACCCTAAAAGGGTGACATCATATGCTAGAAAGGTGACATCATGCTCAAGTGTGAGATGTCAAGGCTCAAGGAGTGAATAATTGGGCCTCCAAAGGCCATGTGTCATGCCCCTAATGAAAAAGAGTGTGAGGCAAGGTGTCTCCTCATCCCAAACCATATCCATTCATCTCTTGAACCATGAAATCCATCAAAACCTAGCCACAAAGGATGATGTCAAGGCTAGAGGGCAATGTCATAGGCCTCCAAAGGCCATGTCCAAGTGCAAGATGGATGTAGTCTCATCTTGAATTGTTTTCAAAGTACCTCTAAAGGAAATTCCCTCCATCCTCTGTGCATAAAGGCTTCGGGTGCTCTGCCCAGCCCGTGGGATTCTTATCCCATGTATGTGGCATACTGACCAAAAATTCTCAAACCAAGCCCATATATCCGTCATCCAAGGTTCTAAGGATGTGAGATCCATTGTCTAAGGGTGTTGAGTAAAAATATGACTCATTGCTCTCCATCACACGTGCCAAATTCCTGCAATAAGGAACAACATCTCGGGCACAACCCAAGATGTCCCTCAAAGAACCATGTCAGGGACATTCAAACAAAGAAGAATATAAGACAAAGCAAACCAGTTTTCACAAGACATGTTATTCCTTAGATCATGTAAAGTAAGTTGATGCCTAAGAAACAATCCATGTAAACAATTTACCCCAAAATCCCCTTCAAGTATAACCCAAGCCCAAGATCTTGTGAGGGTTTCCAAGTTTAAGTATGGGAGGTTCTTCATCCACCCCTATTAGGTGTTCCACCTAGGCAGGAAATAAATAACCCAGTGATGTAGTGCCCCACCTCAGTAGGGTCTGTTGACCTCTAGATCACTCGATATTCTCAATCTTCGAGCCAGAACAGCTCTTTGATTCCTTGCTAGAATCCTCACAAAATATCCACAGGTCCCATGTGTAACTCAACCCACACGAAAAAGCAATAGGCATGAGTTTTTTTCATGTGATAACTGGCTATGACCGCAGGCCTAACCCAAAAGGAACTTCCGGTCTTGGGCCTCAAGTGATTTCAGTTGAACCAAACCTGACCTCGTGACTTTTGATTTCTCGATCGACAATTTCTCTAGGCGTTATCTCTCCCCTGGCTAAGTCCCCCCTCGCATGAGCGATGACGGTGACCACGCGCTTGAGTGAAACGCACATCATGATTTTTCATTTTGCGACTCTAGGAGTCTCCTTACCTCTGTTCTCCCAATATCTGAGATCGCGATGGCATTAGATCGACGGTCCAAATCTCTCCTTTGATCAATAGTTGTGATCAAGTTGGGATATCGTGTTTCACGAGTTTGGGAGTCTCCTTATCTCCATTCTCTCGATATCCTAGATCACGATGGTGCTAGATCGACGGTCTAAATCTCTCCTTTGATCAACGGCTGTGATCAAGTTAGGATTTTGCGTTTCACAATTTTGGGAGTTTCCTTATCTCCGTTCTCCCAATATCTGAGATCTTGATGGCGCTAGATCGAAGGGCCATATCTCTCCTTTGATCAAGGGTTGTGATCAAGTCGATATTTCACGTTTCGCGAGTTGGGAGTCTCCTTACTTTCGTTCTCCCGATATCCGAGATTGCGATGGCGCTAGATCGATGGTCCAGATCTCTCTGGATCCAATGGCTCAAATCACGTCAGGATTTCATCTTTCGCTCCTTTGACTCCTATGGAGTCCCTTCGACACTTAGCCGAAATTCAGATCTGTGCATTCCTTGCAGCAGATACTTACACAAGACTTGGTTCTTGCGGATGACTATGCACGCCTTGCAATAGTTGCTTTGCACTCCTTGCAAAGGGAAAGTTTCATGCTATCTCTCCTGAGCTTTGGGATCGAAACAGATCTCATCAATGCACTCCTTGTGTTCTGTGTGCACACCTTGCACTTACTCAATAGAAGAGAAACAATTGAAACTTATACTAACATTCATAGTTTCATCCATTCATAACGAAATTCATTCATGTATGAAAACACGATAACAAAGAATTGAAAGCAGTAACATTACTATGCATTTGGGTCAAATTTCCTCCATTATATTCATTCGGAAGTAAATGGCTACATCTAATATCAGCTTCATTTTCCCAACTGGAATCCTCTATCGGGTGTCCCTTCCACTTAACTAAATATTCAAAATAGGTATTCCTCTTGGTCTTCTTGCCAATTCTTTGATCAATGATCTTCTCCATCTGTGGTTTTTCTTCTATAGGCATTTGTTTTTCCAACTAAATCTTATCTTGATCTTCTGATCCCTAAGTGTCATATTTCTTGTAAGGATATAGGTTTGAAACATTGAATATGGGTGATATGCCCACATCATCTGGTAGCGCAATCTCATAGGAGTTTGCATCAAACTTCCTCAAGATATTGCATGGTCCTATATTCTTCATTTTTAACTTGTTATACGTTCCCTTAGGCAACCTTTCCTTCCTGAGATGTGCCAGAACCTGATCTCCCACCTCAAATTGAAGTTATCTGCGATGTTGATCAACTCTGCACTTGTACTCTTGGCTAGAATTCTGCAATTGTCCTATGATCTGACTATGGAGGTTCTGCATTTCTGCAGCAAAATATTATGCTCCAATGCTTATGATCTCACTCTATCCCAAGTCTCTCAACTC
>JZKD02S1565271.1:0-10340 GCA_000966675.3 Picea glauca
CCATCTTTGTATTACCTATTCATGACCATGGACAATTGTTTGGTACATTTACACATGGATCTGTAGTGTAATTCAAATTGGAAGCCATGTGTGCAAAGTCAGTTTAGATTGTAATGAGCAACTAGTTCTTCCAACTAGGTCCCCATTACTCCACTTATGGGTATTATAATGTATTTTGGCCATCACAGATACTCCTCTGACCTCACACATTAGGGGTCATCTATTATAGCAATATTTTCCTCACCCTATGCAAACTTGCACATAAGGCCTTTTTCCATTTCCCTATGCAGAATTGAAGTCCCTTTTTGCAAATCCTAGAGATGAAAACATTATTTTCCACATATGTGTGACCTACCTATAGTACAACATGCATATATGCAGGTTGCATCACTATAGTCTGCATACATCGGGATTTGTTCCCAAAATTAAAAAATGGTGTTGGGTTTTGATGTCACGTCATGAGATCCATGATCCTTGACCTTCCATATATTGGAAATGTTCTAACTCAACCATTCAATTCCACTTGAATTCTACAAATGGGCCAAATCCGAGCTATGGAAAAGAGGAGAAGAATTAAATTTTGAGATAAAAGTTACTCTGGAGAAATTATTCACTTCATATTAAGTTTGCATCCCTTTGTCCTTTAAGTATGAACACATTTTTTAACCCCGAGGATATTCCCTACTTGATTGAGAACCTCATTGTCTCTCTTATATGAGATTGCCTTTGGTGGAGGATTGAAGTGGCCGAGGACCAGTTGGAAGGAACTTAGTTTCTTGGTTCTAAACCGTGCTGATACAAAAGTTTGTAATTCATTCACTTCTGTTGATTACATTTTAATATAAATACTATTTTCTCATCCAATTAATATCTTGCTAATATATGAATTGTTATTCCATGGGCGTATTTTTTATGAATATTGATGGATAATGCTATTGAATGTGCTAAGATTATATATTATCACCATATGCTTGTGTTTCTTGGTTGTTGAGGACTAGTTTCAAGTGTATTTCTTTGATTCAAGTGCTCAACAGTGGACTTCATCGAACATTTGGATGAGGTAGGCCTTTTATCTTTCCTTTCTAGCATATTTTTTTATATAGCATACTTGATATTAGATTTGATTTCTGCAGTCATTTATGTCTGTTGTGGTTTACCCCTAACCATAGAGAGATTTTCCTCGTAACATAGATTAGAGTTTATATACTTGAGATTAGATTTTATATATCAAATACATCTGAAAGATTACATGGCATAAAGGAATCAAGTATCACCAGATCATGCAAAATCATATAGACCCTGGGTAATTAATAACATAGGTTTATTTTCAAACAAGAAAGAGACAAGAAGGACATCGTTAAGATCACCCTTGTATCATCAACATACCTTAGGAGGGATCACCTGAAACATTATAAAAGGAAGTAAAGAACATGAGAAACTTCATTGTTTGGCAAAGAGATAGGTAGAGAATGCGATATTTTATTAGTGGGATTAGTGTACTCATTCTCCTGGCTATTTCTTGATGAGTAACTATTGGGATTCTATAACATCAGGCCAACGAGGAAATTCACATGTTTTCGCAAGAAGCAAGGAATTTGTCGTTAGAAAATGCAAGACACAAATCACAAGATGAAAATAATACACAAATCAACCTAATGTCTATCCATATCAAAACAAATAGCCAAGTTAGAACATTGCTGCAGGAAAAAGATAGACATTCATAGTTTGACAACTATTCATGTTCCCAAAAGGGAAAAGTTGGGGGGGAGAATTTCTTCTTCTTATAAATCGATTGGTACCCCTAAAAACTTGTCACAGTTCAGTGGTTAATGAACAAGTTGAACTATATATGACCATCATCTGAACCAAATTTTCACGAGGGAATCCCCTCACCCCCAAATATTTAGAGTTTCTCACCTTCCCAAGGAAAATAATAGTATGAAGTAATAATATGTAATGATTTCTTTAGGCTCCATAAAATCCAAATATAATGGGAATGGGAAGAGTAGGGAAGCTATAACTAAATAGTCATGTAATTAGGAAGGCCAATAGTCCACCTGAAAGTATATAGGAGGTTCATTGTAACCCGAGAAAACGTGGGATGGAAAGACTAAATTGGGTATTGTATAATTTTTTCTTATAATAAAGTATGGATAGGAAAGCTCTTTGCTTGTTGTTGTATTCTTGAAAAATGAATTAATTTTTTTAAGGAGGAAAATATCAAGCATCTTCATGATTCATTTATTCAATAGTGCAGTGTTTGGTGATTGTTTTATGCAAAAGTTTTAGTTTGCCATTATTTCCAATTTTTGTTTGTAGGAAATGGTTATAAATGAATTATGAACATCTATATGCAAGGAAGTATGCAAGATGATTTAATTTTGTAAAATGAGAACTACTTTTGTTTTGCACACTAAATTATATACATGCAATTGATTTTTCTACTATTAAAGTAGGACTGCAACTGCTCTTTAATACAAGAATTACACTATCATATTAGAATATCCATCCATTTAATACTTAGCCTAGCTTCAATGGAAATTCTCTTTATGGAGAACAATTCATTTAGTTAGCCGTAGTTGGACCCATATACTAGTGAAGGTTTCTATTCAAATAAGAGTGGGTCTAATTTGGGGCCTGCCATTGGGAAATTCTCCCTCATCTCGACATTGGGATTTTTCCCTGCATCAAAAGAATGATAGGAATATACTTTTAATTTCATCCTTTGTTTTGTTATGATTTTTGGTGAAATTTATGAACCAAGTTGATGCTCTTTTTCTCAACTCACCCACAAATTGCTCCATTTTCTCTATCTCATACGTGACATCCATGGAATCCCAGGTATTCTATTAAATCAATCAATTCCTCTTAGGATATTCATGACCCTTTTAAAGAGGGTATGTTTAATGGTATTTCATTCCAATTTTTTTTTTTTTTAATGTAGTCAGTGGTGGTTGGTTTGGAATTGATTGATTCAAACTTCCTACTGATGTCTTTCAGTTGCTACATTTTTTTTTTTTCAACAGGTGCCTCTTGACCACTTTGTTATTGTTTGAATTAATCTATTTGAAAATATTTGTCTTTATATTCGACCATAAGATTTCATCTAGGTTTTGTATCTTCATTACAACACTTCATCAATGGTGTTTGAAATTCTTTAGTGCTTAAATTTAGTAAGGTGGGTTCCCCCATGAGATCCTCAACTTTTATAATAAAGTTATTTTCTACTCCTTAAGGTATAATATTCATCACATTACCTTGCACCTACAACGTTTGGATCCAAATTTTGTCAATAAATTAACCACAATCATCTAGTCGACTCCAAACTGAGGTTAGATTAGGTTCAATATGCAAGGGATGCCAAAATATTTCATTAATATCGAGACTTGGTAATTATTGGTTTGGTGTTTTCAGTATCTCAAAACACGATTCTTTGAGATTCACATTCTCATTATTTTCATACAAATGTAGGGCTCCCAATCCTACATCCATCATCTACATATTATTGTATAGGTTAGGAATTGTCTTGTTTGCTTCCTCTTCTTCATTTGATTGATATTCATCTCTTGAATTATATAGAGTTAGAATTCCATCAACCCATCACCCCATTAGAATTTCTTCTCTTCTATATTGATGAGGGTTTTCGACATCACACAGTTTGGATATTCTTCTCTATCTTTTTTCTCATTCAACGTTTTGTAGTTCTACTAAGGGTTTGTATTGTGTCATTCTTCTTCTAGACCTTTTATTTGAATCATTGGCCAATGTATACTCTCTTTTCCTCTTGGTCGGTTCTTTTTTATTTCCTCTTCTTGGAATTCTTATACTTTCTCATGGTCTCATTATTCTTTAGTGTGAGTTAACTATGTATTTTCTTCTTCTCACAAGCATATCATGAGTGGCTACCCATCCATCACTGACCTCAAATTTACTCCTTGTAAATTTTGGTGATCATTAAAGTTGTGTTCATTTTCTCAAGAAATACTCCCACTCCTCCTTTTTCTAAGGGATGTAATGCTTCGAAAATGTTTCCACACTTGTTGATGACAATTTTATGTAATAATGTTGGTATGGTGCAGAGGTAAGTATTGTGTAAGTTGTCATAGAATATCCTTTTCACATCATACGATGATGTTGAAATCTTCAATTTCTTTCTCACAAAAATATTCAACAATATTTTCAACCCACTCATAAAAAATTGGTCATCCTCCACTGATTAGTTAAGATTTTCATATTATGTTCTATTTTTCATGAGAAGGTGCATCCACAAGATTCTTTATTGCTTTGGGAATTGATTATATAAATTCCTTTGCATTTCTATGAAAAATTGTTCCCTATCCTATGTTGGCTGAGTTGATTTCTCTTGGTGTAGTTATTCAAGTAATTCTCTAGCTTTCTCTCTCACCACTCTCTAATCTCCTCCTTACTAAGCATATATGCATGCATGAAACTAGTCTAAAATGCCTAGATCAACACTAGTGACAATGTAACAAATGTTGTAATCTAAGGAGTTACATAGTAAATCTTATTCCCATTACTATAGTCAACAAAAAATAATATACAACATTATAAAAACATTCATACATAGAAGGAAGATAAGGTAAAGAAGTGATTATAGAACTAGTAACAAGTAGTATTTTATTATATGATATTCAACAACCAACAACAACATTTATATATTATATCCATGTCTATTTATACATTTCATTAGATGGAGGTAGTTACAACTATCCTAACTACCTTGGTCGATCAACCTGATCCATTAATTACCAACTCACTTACCTAGTCAACTATATCCATTGGTCGAGTAACTTTATTATAATGCTTTGGTTAACTCTTTTTCCCAGTCAACTAGTTGACTAGGCTCCTCCAACAACACTAATTTATGTGCTTACTATTATGTTTCTATATTGTAGATTGCCTCCATGTGATTAATATGTTGTTGTTGGCTAGTAGTAAATATTGGTTAATCGATTGATTATTTTTATTTACTCTTGGTGATTTGAAGCATATAATTTAACCTTATGGATTGATTTAGTCATCATTGATGGTTATATATATGCCCTATAATGTGCTAAGTTAATTGTCAATACTAACGATATTTTGAGGCTTGAAGGTGGGAAGGTAATTCCCAGGGGAAATTTTGAAGGCCTTGGAGGAAGCTATTAAGGCTTGGGAAATACATAAATCCTTATGATTTATAAGGCCTTAGGTGTGGCATAAAGAGTGAGTGTTTGAATCTAATTCTTGGGAGAACTTTTATTGATTTTCCCTTAGAATATACTACCAATTTTACCTAACATCCAGTCACTTTTCCCTAGTTAATGAAAAAAAAATCCAAAAAAATCAATATCTGATAATTTATCTAGATCTTATCTTATCTACTAAAGAGGTATCAATTTAATGTGAACCTAGTATGGGGATTATAATTCCTTATTATACCATTAATGAGCCTTCCCATTTCTTATGTCATAAATCATTTCTCAAATTTATTAATATATTTTGTTAGCTAAGTTGAATATATGGATATTTCTATCTTAATATTGTCACATTCTAACTCAACCCCCACTGACTTTTCTTTCTTCATTAGATAAGGAGGAGAGATAAGATTGTTAACAATTGATAATTTTAACTCATTTTATCTCTTTATAATATATTTAGCTAATGAATTGTATCAAGTTTTTACATTAATACTTTCTTACGATAAGGCATTGCTAGGTACATTGAATGGAGACAACATGAACTCTTAGTTAATGAACTTATCAATCCTCAATTATGAAAGAGGGAAGAAGTAAAGTGCCAAAATTTATGACATTTATTTACTACAATGGGAATGAGCCTTCCCATGCCTTATGCAACAATCCCAAAATGTCTTAATACATTTTGTTATCTAATTGAAATATTCCTATGGTGTGGTGTTCTCTCCTTATTATCTCCCTAGAATCTAAAGTGTAATTAGACATTATTGACCATAGGTGAGTACTTCATTATGTAAGGTGCATTGTAAAGAATTTTCTTGAATGTATATCATAATGAAAAAAATGGATAAATTAAAATCCCTAATGTCCAAATACCTTTCCTTGGTTAAGGAGATAATAAGGAGAGAACTCAACACCTAAGAAATTTTCCTAATCAAGCCTTAGCTAATTACAAAGTATTTTAAGTCAATTTAAGATGGGATTGAAAATGAATTTTGGTAATGTAATGGTCCTTCCCATGCCTTATGTCATGAAGTATTTCACAAATTTATTAATGTATTTTTTTATATAAGTGGAACATGGAGAGATGTTTGTCCTAATGTTGTAACTCACTAACTCATCCCCTAACAAATTTACTCACTTCATTAGATAAGGTTCATTAGATAAGGAGGAGACATAATATTTTTATAGGTTGATAATGTAAAATTGTTAGATCTTATTATAATCCCAATTACCTTGTATTAATTAATTGTATGAATAAATTGTATTAATTAGTTATCAAATGCATTGTAAGGTTCATCAAATGTAGATTATATGAACTCTTAGGGAATGAACTTATCAACCTTTTGGTATAAAAACTAAGAATTCCACTGAAAATGTGATTGTGAAGTTTTTCCAATGGAAGAAATGAAAACTCTTTATAAAAAATTAGAATTCCACAAAAAATGTGATTGTGAGGTTTGTCCAATGGAGGAAATGCAAACTCTTAACTAATGAACTCATCAAACCTTAGGTAAAAAAGATAATATATCTATCAAAAAGAAAATGTCAAATCTTAGCTAATGAACTCATCAAATCATAAGTAACAAAAAGAATATGTCTAGGGATGGCAGGAGTTGGAGGGATGGATCCTTTTCTATTCTAGAGGAAAATTGGATTTATCGTATGCATGTGGGTTAGGAATTATTTCCAACAACCAAGAAGAATCCTACTCATTATAATATGAATTAATATTAGGAATAGAAAGGAATATTTCTCATTTAATAGTAATAGGATATTCCATGACAATCATCAGGGATATGATTAAGAAAGGCCAAACAAATCATAGATTAAATTATATTCTATCTTGCATAGAACATGAAGATTAAAAAATGTAGGATATAGATCATTTCCAGGTCCTTTGAAACAATAATAACAAGCTTATGTTATGGATAACAAGAAAATTATGTTTAAAATGGGGGTTTTGTGGGTGAATGGTAACCAATCTACCCATTTTATCCCTTAATACAAGTTTAAATGAGAAACACAAGGCATATTAAACAATAGGTGTCACCCATGCACAAACACTTCAATCAAAGTCACTAGTACATTGGGCCCATTTTTAGACAATTTACCAATGAAGGTTTTTCGCTAAAATGTCACAAGTACAACGAAGTGTACTATATGTTTTTTTTCTCATCACAACAATGAAAATTGCATCAAAGTATGATTTTGTCCTAAGTGCGGATGAAATATTTTTCATCGCATGACATAAAAAAGTTCACCGTACGATTGTCAGACTTTCATCGCAAATCTGTCATAAGAGAAAAAAATCTACGATAAGCGTGGACCCCAATCGACCAATGTTCACAGTCATTGTAATTGTAGGTTCATCGTACAAGTGACCAATCTATGTCACCATTTTGTTGGAGTAACAAACCACTTGAGATGAACAAGGAGCACCATCAAACATTGCTTAAATTCAATGTCATCATAGGTCTGTCATACAAGTGACTATGCTTTGTCACTAGTTCTTTGGAAAAATGACAAATTTGGAGCACATTCGACCACAATTTAAATTCACTGTTGTCATACAACTTCTGTAACATTGATTACTCTTTTTCATAATTTTTTCATAGACTCGTCATATGCTAAAAGAATGACTGACGTACTTTCACCCAGCTTCATCACATCAGAAACATGATACTGACGTATATGTTGTACTATTGATGAACTTTTACTCCTACTATTGACAAACACCTATTCATACTATAAAAGAATGCCTAAAATTTTGTCAAAGTTCTGATGATATTTTCATTAGTTAAGTAAAAATTAATACTCTTGGTATCATATGGTTGAATTTCCCTCAGTATTGTTAGTGTCATATGGTCGAATTTCCCTCGATACTATCGGTGTCATATGGTTGAATTTTCCTTGGTACTATAAGTGTCAATTGGTTTCTTGAGCACACATGGTATAAATATAATAGGTTGTCGGTTAATGTTTCTTGTGGTTTTATATAATATATATAATATATAGAGAGAAGAGAAGCTTTTGAACTTGTAAGAACATAGAAAAACAACTATTACATTTTTGTAACTTTTAAAGAGAATTCACCACATGTTGTTATTTTAGAAATCCAATAGTTACAACACGATCATAACTGAGATAGAAATCCAGTTGCGGAAACACATTGTGATGTTCCAACATGATCATAGCTAACGTATAAATCCAATCCTTGTAATGTGATCATAACTGTCATAGAAATATTATTTCTACAACACATCGTGATGGTGCAACATGATCATAACTGAAACACAAATAAAGTTACTGCAAGACGATCATACTGACATAGAAATCTAGTTGTTGCAGCACATCGTGATGTACAACACGTTCATAACTAACACAAAAGTCTAAGTTGTTGTAACACGATAACTGATGTAGAAATCCGGTTGCTGCAATACATTGTGATGCTACAATAGGATCATAATTGACACATAAATCTAGTTTCTATGACGCATCATGATGTTGCAACATGATCATAACTTATGCATAAATCCAGTTGTTGCAACACATCATGATGTTGCAACACAATCATAATTGATGCAAAAATCCAATGCAACATATCATGATGTTCCAATAGGTTCATAACTGACGTAGAAATCCAGTTTATATAACACATCACGATGCTACAAAATGATCATAAATAACACAAAAATATAGTTTTTGCAACACGATCATAACTGACGCATAAATCAATTTGCTATAATAGGTTCATAACCGACGCAAAAATATAGTTTCTTCCACACATAATGATGTTGCAACATGATCATAATTGATGCAGAAATCCAATTTCTACAACACATCGTGATGCTACAACACGATCATAATTGATGGAAAAATCCAGTTTCTACAACACATCACGATGTTGCAACATGATCATAACCGACGTCAAAATATAGATTCTACAAAACATCACAATTGTGAAATAGGTTCAAAACTGACAGAAATATAGTTGTTGCAACACATGGAGATGATGCAACAAGATCATAATTGACACAAAAATCCATTTATTGCAACACATCATGATTCTACAAGACAAGAATAAATGACGCAAAAATCTAGTTTCTCCAACACATCGTGATGCTGCAACACGAACATAACTGACACAGAAATATAGTTTCTTCAACACATCACAATGCGACAACACAATCATAATTGATGAAAAAATACAATTACTGCAACATATTGTGATGTTGCAACACGATCATGACTGATGCAAGAATCCAATTGTTGTAACACATCATGATGTTGTAAGGTGATCATAACTGATGCAGAAATCTATTTTCTGCAACACGATCATAACTGATGTGGAAATCCATTTTTTGCAACACAATCATAACCGACATAGAAATCTAGTTGATGCAGCACAATCATAACTAACACATAAATCCAACTGTTGCAACAAATTTCAATGTTGCAACATAATCATAACTGGCGCAGAAATCCATTTTTTGCAACACATCGCGATGTTGTAACACAATCATAACTGACACAAAAATCTAGTTTCTGCAACACATTGGGATGTTTCAACATGATCATAACTGACACATAAATCCTTTTTTTGCAATACATCATGATGTTGCGACACTTGGTGAGGTGGTGATACTTTGTACGAAGAACACAATATTGGGATGGTTGATCATTAGCGCAACCATCAAGGACATGACATGAGCTGCGGGCACAACAAGACACCTCATGACAGCATTCCAACCCACATGAATGAGATATAGGATACATGAGGTAAGCAATGAAAATCCACATTCCACTATTGTAAATGTTGCACAATGTTTAATTGACATTGAGTTGAGTTGACCAATATAACCACCCATCCATGCATCGTAAATAATTTCCCATGAATATTAATTTTCATCTTTACACATTGATTAATGACATTTAAAACACATGTAGTTGACCTTTCTAACCACCAATCCCATGATAGTAAATCATACAACCATGCCACTATTATTGGGCTAATTGTTAAGTATGGACACAAATCAATCCCCCTAGCTTCACTACGAAACTAGAACAAAACAAGACAATACACTACTCTTTCCTTAGATTCGATTATCAAATGAGAAATGGATCTAGAACATACCTTTT
>JZKD02S1565282.1:0-10340 GCA_000966675.3 Picea glauca
GGCCATCAGATGCTCTTCTGACCTCACACATTAGGGGGCATCTGTTATAACCCTAAATTGCACCACACATGCTTACCTGGCATCATGCCAACTCATATCCCTTCTTTGCCAAAAACTACTGAACAACTCTTCTAAAAACTCCATTTTTAAAATTCCATGCTAGTTGGCCCACTACAGCCCGCGTGGATCTACAGTGTCCATGCTAGCAAGCCCACTATAGCCCGCGTGGACCTTCAGAATCACGAAAAAAGGAAAGTTGCCGATGGAACAAAAAGCTATGGGTGAGTTAACTGAAACTCCCGGCCATCCACGGTCGAGGGTTCGTCCAAATACCTAGCTCCTTCTAGCCTATAAAAGAATGGGTAGGGGTACCATTTGGAGGAGGAAAAAATATAGCGAAGAAACTCTACCCATTTACGTATTCCATTGTCCCAACCCTTTAGCCTTTCCTCATGAAAAAGGATATTTAACGCAAAGCAGTTGAAGGACAGAAGAAGAGGAGCCCAAGATCAGGTTCAAGGAGCGGTGGCCAGTCTCAGCTTTTGTAAGTTGACTCACTTTATGTAATAAAATGAATGTTTTTCCCGTCCCAATTCATGAACTGTCTATGGTTCGATTAGTTTATGATTGATTTCTAACCCTTGAGTATAGAAGTAGCATGCATGCATAGTTATTGTTTGTCTTGAGTGCAGGTCATTTTGGAAGGAGCAGCACAAACAAGTAATCAAGCACAACGGAGGATCGACATCGAACGTCATTGATAAGGTAGGTGATCCTTTCCATGCATTTACTGAGGAAAAGGGGTTTAAATCTAGGGATGTAGGTAGAAGGTAGTTTCTATTTGGTCAAATCTGCATGCAAAGTCTGAACTCTATTTTGCTAGTCCGTAGGGTGTTTTTCCCAAAACCAAAATCTCTGGTTTAGCTTTGGGCAAGTATAGATTGTGTAATAACAGGGGCCAAAAATCAACATTTTTTTGGAAAGTTACCATAACTTTCACTTGACACATAAAAATTTGGTTAAATTTATGGCATTACAAAGAATATAAATTATCACACTACAAGATGAAATTAATACTTGGAAGTGATGAATTTTCATATATACATCAAGAGAAAGGTTAGCTAGCAAGACAATATCCAAATTAGGTTTTCAAAAAGATGTCTTAATTTCAATTTATCATAACCTTTGATTAGGATGTCCAATTGAGGTCATTTAGATGTATGAATGTATTGGGATATTTGGAAGAGGTTCTCCTATTGTTTAAGGATTTATTATGTAAAATTTTCTCTATTATCTATCTTGGAGTTGTTGATCCAGATTATTTTCGGCATGAAATGAGAGCGGAGATATAATAAAGAAATGCACAGAGATATTGTGGATATCCAATAATATAATATAAATGTATCAGATATTTAACCATAAACACAAAGATACAGTAATACACGATTTCTATTAATGAAATAAATGTACAGAGACTGTAAAAGTACAGAGTTAAAGACTCGTTAGAATGGTGACATCTTATCTATGAGAAGAGATGTGATGGCTACTCGCATGCACAAGAAGATGATTATTAAAATGAGTCTCTAAGATCCTTTTTAAAATAAGGAAAATCCAAAACCCTGACCTCGGAAGATGAAAATCCAAATGGTTTGTGGGCACTGATGGGGGTACTTGATACATCAACTTCCGAGAGGTGTAACTTTGGCATACGATTGTTGAGTTCCCGGGGGAGAGGGGAAAGCGATTGTTGAATCTGAATCTTGGTGAGTTGCTTGCCTTGTTGGAGACGTCACGCTTCTTGGTTTGTTGATGGTTGTCACGGACCTGTGGCTGGAAGGGTTGGAGCTTTTTAACCAATCTAGCTACAAGAGATTACTGTGTACAAAAGGAATCTTTGTTCTTTGCTGGAATCTTGTCGACCTGCTTTTGTTGGATAGAAGGTGCCTTGGCCGAGGCTGTAGTGGTTGTAGTATCCTTCTAGTCACCTTTTGAACAGATTGTGAAGAAGATAGATTTTGTAGTATGAGATACTACCTTTCGGCATTGTTTAGGTGGAACAGTAGTCGGAGCTACCTCTGGTATTCTGTAGAGATGACCACCCAGAAAAACAATGACATTGCGGGGTCGAGACTCATAAACAACATGGTGCCTCCACATATATGGCTAGCCAAAGAGAACATCACAGACATCCAATGTGGCAACATCAAATAATAACTCATCCTTGAAGGGATGGATGCCATATGACAATCGACATTGTTGGCTGACATGAAGATCTCGTCCTTGGCGAAGCCACCCGATGTTGAATGGTTGTGAGTGTGGTGTTGTTGACAATCCCAACTTTTTTACGACCTCCACTGAGATAAGCTTCTTCTGGATTCTGCTATCAACAATAAAATGTAGTGGGGTCCCCTTCACCCACATCTGTGAATGAAAAAGACTCTCCCCCTCTTTAGGATTCGTTGGTTCTTCTGGTTGAATTGTTGTGGTCGCGACAATAGCAGTGGTGTCTGCATCGATGATCTGTCTTTTACTAGTAATTTCATAATTAGATTCTAAATCAGGGTTTAGCTCCTTGTCTTTGATCTTGGCCACCAATGATTGTTTTGAGCAACATTCATTGGTGTTGTACGAGGGTATTTTTTGGAAATCACACCATTTTCTAGTGTCCTTATTTGTCTTCCCATGACCCTTCTTTTCCTGTGGCTTGCACTGGTTTTCAAGAGACTATTTTGTTAGGGTTGTCTTTCTCATACTTTGGTTGTTGCAGATTTGTAGATCTGAACTCCTGTTTGTTTTGGTGCTTAAACTTCTTCTCTATTTTAACAACATATTGATAAGAAAAACTGAGTGATGAGATGTCTAGAAAATTCATTTAAGTTTGGATGTATCTGTGTAGAGCCCCGCGGTATTTTAGAACCAAATGTTGTTTAGAGTCCTTGATGCCCAACTTGGTGTGCAAGGTATGGAAGTATTGGTGAAATATGAAACTGCTTGGCCACTCTCTTGTCGCAGTGTGGTCCATCTCATGTACTGGTCCTCATAGTTTACAACAGGGTAATATTGTTCCTTTACCACATCCACAAAAAAATCCCAAGTGGGCTCGGCCCCATATATTCCAGACTCCTCTGTGGAACTCTGCTCCCAGTAATTTTCCCACCAATGTTTGACATGGGGGAGAGCTTTAAGGAGCGTGAATGTGATCTTTTCTCTATCAGAAAAATTGTGAACAGAGAAATAACCTTCTAGAAGATTTAACCATTTGTCTAGGGATTCTGCATCTATTTATCCTTCAAATACTAAAATATCAAAATTAACTTGTACCTTGAAAGGCGAGGTGTCTCCAAAGTGGCCACTTGATGAATATGTGGATGTTTCTATCAGCGGGCGTTGAAGGACGTGGGAAAAATTATCCATCATTTTGTCCCTTTGTCGCGTGAGAGCTTTCTCAAACAACAAACTGATAGGATCAACGTGACAAATGTATTTTTATCTCTCAAACCAAGTATATCAGAGAAATGCTAAAGAAGTTTGGAATGGAATATTATAAACCCATGAGTACTCCTATGCATACCAATTGCAACTTAAGAAAGGATGATGATTATAAGGATGTAGATCAGAGACTCTATAAATCAACGATTGACAATTTACTCTATGTGACATCGTCTAGATCGGATGTGATGCAAGAAGTTGGACATGTTGAAAGGTTTCAAGAAGCACCAAAGAAAACACATGTTATGGAAATAAAGAGGATATTAAGATATCTCAAAGCAACAAAAGAGTTTGGACTATGGTATCCACAAGGGAATGAACTATATTTTGTCACATACACAGATGCAGGTTGGGCAAGTATCATTGATGAAAGAAGAAGTATGAGTGGATCATCCTTCTACTTAGGTGAGTGTCTGGTATCATGGTTGAGCAAGAAACAATCATCAACATCTTTTTCCACAACATAAATAGAATATATTTTGGTAGCAACATGTTGCACTCAGGTTCTCTAGATAAGACAAAACTTGCATGATATACAAGTGAATTACAATGAGCCTATTTCAATACTCTTTGACAACACCAACATGATCAGTATCTCCAAGAATCCAGTGATGCATTTCAAGATGAAAGATATTCTGATCTAGTATCACTTTCTATGGGAATAAGATATAGATAAGAACATTAAGCTAGACTATATTGGGACAAAAGAGAAGATTGAATATATCTTCACCAAACCTCTTCCTAGGGATACCTTTGAGTATCTTCGACAGAAACTTCGACTATTTTCTACCCCACATTGATCCACACAACATTGGACAAAGTAAGACAGGGGCAAATAAGTAAAGAATGTTTTGAATGATTTTCATATACATCATATATTTACATGAGGAAGCAACATGAAGAGAAAGAAGAGGCTTGTAGATAGGGGAGAAACCTAAAGGAGAATTAACCCTTTCCATTGATTTCAAAGGGGGAGAAAAAGAACAGATGCATGTAAATGGAGAAAAAGAATAGATGCATGGAGACGGGAGGATACATGATCACAGAGAGAGCATGAGAAGGAGCATGATTGTCACCATGCCATCAATGTTGCCATCAATGCCAAAGGGGGATATTATTGAAATATTGGTCGTCATTGATGTCAAACCTTGAAGAAGTTTGGTATCCCCAAAGGTATGATTATGGAACCCATAGTTGATCAAGGAACAAATTCATGAAGGACAATGTATATGTAGGTAAATCGCTCATGGATGGATAGTCCTCATCATGCCATTTTTGGTGATAGGTGGTATGCCACATGGTTCCTCGTGGTTAGGGAGATATACCCTCATGAAGTTGGAAGCCCCAAAGAATGGTTAAGAATACCCTAGTTAGTTACTGATCCAGGTGAATATCGGTGGCCACCCACCTTTTCCAATTAGCTCAAAACAATTTTCTGGCAATTTTGGTAATTTACTATTTTTAGCAGTTTTTTCGGGTCCCAAACTTCTGGGGCCATTTTGAGGCCCTAAACGATGTTTTTTTGGGAAAACGGGGAGCAACATAATACTCCCTTCTATTTTTTTCACATCAAAAGTTGTATTCCTTGGATATATCTTTTTATCGATGTATCGAGCACCCCAAATGAAGATCGTATCCAAAAGTTACGCCCCCGAGAAGTTGACATATCAACTACCTCCATCGGGGCCCACAAACCTTTTGGATTTTCATCTTATGGGGTTAGGGTTTTGGATTTTCCTTATGTTAAAAAGGCCCTTAGAGCCTCATTGTAATCATCATATTCTTGTGAATGCGAGTAGTCATCCCATCTCTTCTCAGAGATAAGATGCCACCATTCTAGCGAGTCTTTCACTCTGTATTTTTACAGTGTCTGTACATTTATTTCATTAATAGAAATCATGTATTATTGTATCTCTGTGTTTATGGTTTCATATCTGATACATTTATGTTATATTATTGGATATCCGCGATATCTCTGTTCATTTATTTATTATATCTTTGCTCTCATTTCGTGCCGAAAATAATTCGGCTCAGTTACAAATCATTAATGAAAGGGTGAAGTGGTTGTAACAAGAAATTCAAGAAGCCCCTAAGTTTAAGGAAAGAGCTCACCCAACAAAAAGTATAAATACACCTCAAGGAGTCATTCACAAACATAGTCACTCACTTATTCTATTGAATATATTCTAGTGAACTAGTGATCTATTTGGCAAGTTTGTGACTATGAAATATGAGTTAGAGACAAGTGAGATGTGTGGGAATTTGGGGTTGAGGAGGAGAGAAAACGTTTATGAGGAAACCCTAGTTTTGCTGACCCCCACGGGCCAGACTACTAGTGTCCCCCGAGGTTGTTGAACAAGATAAGTCAACTGAGAGGGGGGGGGGTGAATCAATTGTATAAAATTTCTTTCATTTTATAAGAAGATTACTTATTAATCAATAAATCATGCCTTTAACATTTAACTTGCAATAATAAATTTAACCAATAAATATACAATCACATAAATGAAACAGTGACACAGTGATTTTTCATGAGGAAACCCAAAAGGGAAAAAACCTCTTCTTCTTATGAATGAAAGACAAGCTCCAACTCCTCTTTACATTCTTATTTTATCTGAGCTACAACCCAGATGAGGTTGCTACCTCTATTTCTTCAGCACCCACTGAATGGAAGCTACAACTCCTAGATGTACAAGCACAAACTTGTACAGGAGACTTTTACAGTCTCCCCTTTCTCCTCCCTACCACCCTGGAATCCTTCTCTGTCACTAAGAATCTGCAAACCAACTCTTATATTCTCTGTCAAGTATTAAGCATTAAATTTTCTCCTCAAATTTTACAGAGCCATCTTTCTTCCATAATCCTCTCGCCCCATCTTTTCTCCTCACTGTCCCTGTATAATTTTATTTAAGATTTATCTTCATTTACATAAATGAATTTTACTTTAGAGCTACGACTGTACCATTAATTCCATACGCACCTCACTTCATCTCACCAAATTTCACTTATTTCTACCCTATACATTCAGAGTGTACACTCGAACCCTCAGGCTTCGAAGATTCAGTTACAATAACTGAATAACTATCTTACAATGATTATTATTGGCCAAGGAATATAGAAGAACAACAACCACACGATCAGTTTAAGTATTTAATCTGCACCGTTCGATGTAGAAGATGGGTCTCGTGCTTACTCCATATGCCCATTGGATGTGACCACGGGCCTTTACCAAAAGGTGCTTTCGTGATTCACATATCAACAATCCTGAGGTGAATACATCTCGTCCCTTCATGTTGCGATCTCTGAAAAGGAGATTTAACTTGGTGCTAGCTCCTCCTTCTCACATGACCAATGGCGGTGACTACAGCCTATAAAAAAGGTATTTCGACGTTTCGACATTTCACATTTCGGCATTTCGGCTTTTAGCGTTTCGACATTTCGGCGTTTCTGTGATAAATTGTTTCGACACTCCAAGTCACAATCCCTGAAATGATTTGACGTGTCTCCCTTTCGATATTTCGGCATTCAGGACTTCGTGATGTTGGAGTTTTTTGCTTACCATGTAAAAATCCCGAAATAGAAATTCTCAGAATGACGTATCATAGTGACGTTACTTAGGATGATGTGTCATGTGCTGGTCAATCTCCGATCTCTAAAATTCAAGATAAGGGTGGTGAATCCTATTCCAAGGCTCGTTTCACATGTGACCTCGATTTATAACCAAAGGCTGACCTCCTGGGTTCTTCACAGTTTGGCGTTTCAGTATGTCAAGAGGCATGTTGATCTCCAAATTAGGAACCACCGTGCATGTGCAAACTAATCCACGGTGCCTGTGAAAACTGACCAACAAACTCCCCCTTTTGGCATTTTAAAGTTTGACATTAATGACAAAACCAAGTCCTGTGCAAACTGACCAACAAACTCCCCCTTTGGCATTTTAAAGTTTGACATTAATGAAAAAACCAAGTCCTGTGCAAACTGCCCTGTGCAAACTACAAGCCCTACCAACAAACTCCCCCTTTGGCATTGATGGAAAACTTTAAATCTCTTCTCCCCCTTTTAAAATCTATGGCAAAGGAATCATCCATACTCCCCCTGAGAAAAGAAAATCACTTGCAAAGATGTATCATTTTAGCAACAACTCCCCCTATCAATAATAGTCAATAAACCTGTGCAGTCTGATTTTATAATGAAGCCCATGCAATCTTTGAGAATGAAATGAAATTACAGAGGGTAAACCCCCAACTGATCCCTGAGACTTTCAAATTGCATTTTAGATAAAGGTTTAGTAAATACATCTGTTATCTAATCCTTTGTGACAACATATTCCACTTTAATAACTTTAGACATAACCTTCTCTCTTAGAAAATGAAATTTAATGTGAATGTGCTTTGTTTTGGAATGCATAATAGGATTTTTAGAAATACTAATTGCACTGGTATTATCACATATGATAGGTATAGGTTCATTATAATGAATATGTATATCTTCCAACATCTGTTTCATCCATAGAACCTGAGTGCAACAAGTTGCAGCTGCAATGTATTCTGCTTCAGCAGTAGACAGAGACATTGTGGATTGTTTTTTACTTGACCAACTTACAATACATCCTTCAAGAAAAAATGTTGCTCCACTAGTACTCTTCCTGTCATCAAGACAACCTGACCAATCAACATCATTGAAAGCATATAAATCAAGCTGATTACCTGTAGGATACCATAAACCATACTCTGTTGTCCGCTTAAGATATCTGAAAATTCTTTTGACTGCAAGTAGATGAGAAGTTTTTGGTGAAGCTTGAAACCTGCTAACTTGACAAACTGCATGCATAATATTAGGCCTTGTAGTTGTATCATAAAGAAGACTACCAATCATAGATCTGTATAATGTCTGATCAACATCTTTAGTATCATCAAACTTACTTAATTTACAACCAATAACCATGGGAGTGCCAACTGGTTTAGAATCTTCCATCTGAAATTTCTTAAGAATTTCATTGATATACTTGGTTTGAGAAATGGAAATACCTTTATCAGATTGAGTAATTTGCAAGCCTAAGAAAAACTTCATTTCTCCTAGCATGGACATCTCAAACTCTTTCTGCATACTTTCAACAAACTGTTTACTGGGCCTATTATCATCACTACCAAAAATGATATCATCTACATATATCTCAACAATGATCAGGCTATCATTTTCTTCTTTAATATATAGATTATTATCAGTGTTACCTTTCCTGAATCCTTGTTGCCTCAAGTAATTGTCAAGTTTGGAATACCAAGCCCTTGGTGCTTGCTTCAGGCCATACAATGTCTTTTTCAACCTGTAAACATATTGTTCTGCTTCTTTTACCTGAAAAGCATCTGGTTGTTCCATATATACTTCTTCCTCTAAATCACCATTCAAAAATGTAGATTTTACATCCATTTGGTAAACTTTAATGTGTTTAGAACTCGCATAGGCTAGAATCAGTCTAATGGATTCCATTCTTGCAACATGAGAAAAAGTTTCTCCAAAATCTATTCCTTCTACCTGTGAATACCCTTTACAAACCAATCTAGCCTTGTTTCTAGTTATTTTACCTGCTTCATCCATCTTATTTTTGAAAACCCATTTAGCCCCTATGACATTCTTATTCAAAGGTCTAGGAACCAATTCCCATGTCTTATTATTTTCTATTTGACTAAGTTCTTCATTCATTACTTTCATCCAGTACTCATCTTTAATTGCTTCTTCAATATTTTTGGGTTCAATCAGAGAAAGTAAAGATACTTGTTCATGAGTTGAGGTAGATTCTTGCCTTCTACTTCTTGTTCCAACACCTGCATTTATGTCACCAATTATCTGTTCTTCAGGGTTATTTTTCTGTATTCTCTTGCTTGGAGTCTTTGATGGAGTCATGATTTTGGATGGAGTTGTGCCCTGTGTCAAAGTAGGAATTAATTTTTCACTGTCAGTAGCCTTAGCTTCTTCTATTTCACTTACCTCATCATTCATTTTATGCTTGTCATTTATCTCATATATTTGATGATTCTTTTGTTTAGATTTAGACTTAAAAAATGAGGACTCATCAAATTTCACATCTACAACTTCAACTATTTTGTTCAATATTAAGTTGTAACATTTATAAGCTTTCCTTGAACATGAATACCCAACTAAAATACCTTCATCTGTTCTAGATTCCAACTTACCCAAATGCTTGTCAACTCTTTTGATATAACATTTACTGTCAAAAATTCTGAAATGTTTAACACTAGCTGGTCTGCCTTTCCATAACTGATAGGGTGTCTTAAAATGATTGTTTCTTAGCAAGCTTCTATTCAAAATGTGAACAACAGTATGAACAACTTGAGGCCATAGTATATTACTTAGTCTAGATTCATTGAGCATAGTTCTAGCCATCTCCATAACAGTCCTATTTTTTCTTTCAACCACTCCATTTTGTTGAGGTGTTTCAGTAACAGAAAAATGTCTTCATATCCCATTTTCATCACAGTATCTATTGAATTATTCAGACACAAATTCCCCTCCATTATATGATCTTAAACATTTAATTTTCATGTCACATTCATTTTCAGTTGACTCCTTGAAGGTTTGAAAACAATTAAAAGTTTCAGATTTCTTTTTCAATAAAAACATCCATGTCATTATAGTAAAGTCATCCACAAATAGTAGAAAATATCTTTCTCCTTTTAACCCTAATGTTGTCATAGGTCCACAGACATCAACATATACTATCTCCAATGGTTTAGTTGTTGAATGTTCTTTGGTTTTGAATTTAACTCTAGTTTGCTTACCATGTTGACATTGCTTGCAGATAGAACTTGAAAGATTCTTTATGACAGGTAAAT
>JZKD02S1565304.1:0-10339 GCA_000966675.3 Picea glauca
ACCTCATCAGGAGATAAGGTAGGAGGAGGAAATATAGGAATCTAGAAACACACTTAGGATAACAACTATATCCTAGCATGTGAAATATACAAAGGTGGTATACTAAGACTTGATTATTGTATATGAGAAAGAGGCTAACATTCCCCCCCTCAATCATAAGTCCAAACAAAAATACCAACAAAGCAGGTGCATAAGTTGGTATATCTCCATGTCTTCATGCTGGAACTTCTGAGCTGAGCCACAACGAAGAACTGCTTGAAAAATTGCCAATCTGAATGTTGAATTTGTTCATCTGAAATGAACTAGAAGAGAGTTGAGATATGGAAGTGAACAACTGCAATATCTGAACATTCCCTGATTTATTTGACAATTTGATCATTTTGCCAAGTATTTTAGCTAGAAGAATATGATGTCTTCTGCTAATTGGTAAACATGTAGTATCACCACTCTACTATCGGTGTATCACTGAAGTGCTCTTTGAATCTATGGTTTGGGATGACCACTAACCAATTGATACAATGTATCTGATGGTTTTTGGATAAACACTAACCAATTGTGACACTTTTGGGTGTCCAAAAACATCCCAATGTATAATTTGGATTATTCAATTGCAAGTCATTGAACCATAATCCTACCAAATTCTGCCATCTCTGGAAAATCTCACTAAGTAATCATGTGAGATAGCATGCATAATTAATGTAAACTCCAATATGATGAGAGCGAACCAAGAGAACTAAATCATCTTCTAGTCTGACACATCCCTGAAAATTCATGACAACTCAATCAAATGCCACGCTGCAATGCAGAAGGATCCTCTTGTCCTCTACTAGGTCAAATGACCATCTATGTGAACCAAATGTCCACATCATTTCTCTCAAAATCAAAATTAACATCCAAATTATGTATGATTCAACTTAAACTTATTGAACCATAATTCTGCCAAAGTTTGTCATCTACAGACCGCAATTGCCCATTTGGCAAATTTCATGCCCATCTGGCATACTTGATGTTTGTTGATGTCGAAACATTATGTTTGACAACCATCTTCAATTCCATCATCAATTCCCCCCTTTTTCAATTGAAAGGAGAGACCACAAGTGGTTTCATGAACCATCGTCACTAGAATTTTGAACTCCCCCCCCTTAAGGTGCATGATAGTTACATCATTGTACTCCCTCCTTCTATGCTCAAGAGACTACCATACTTGTTCCATTTGAGTACAACACAAAGTGGGCATGTGTTACAAGATTGGTCTTTACTCGAGATTGAATTCTATGGTAAGACTTATATAATCGCTTGGTTTTTTATGACCATTTCCAAGGATCAATCCACTCATAGTGAATCTTCAATCTTACAGGTTTCTTCAGTTTTGAACATCTGTCTGAACAATGGTTATGCTTGCCACAATGCTGGCAAGGATGGAGATAAAAACATTGGTTCTCCTTGTGACCAACTAGATTGAAATGTTGGCACTTATCATTCTGATGTTGAACTTGAACAGGTAAACATTGAAGCTTCTTGAAGGAATTCAGCACTTTGGAACTTGATTGGTCTGGAATAATCGTGAATATGAAAGGTAACTTCCTTGTCATATCCTAGTCCTATTCTATTCTTGTTATAAATGATTTCTTCCCAACGTCTGATGATGGGCTTGGAAAGATTATTTTGAACCTGTTTCTTCGAAATCTGTTAAATTTGATTTACTGTATGTTTTTGCAGCATTGAAAAGTTTTCTTCACTGAAATCAAAAGAAAACTCTTGAAATGTAGGTTCAAGAATAGCTTCATCTTCGTCTGCATCTACAATTTTCTTGTTGAGTTTCTCCTTCACTTACTGTTGATCATCATCATCATAGAGAGGATTGTCCTAAACAAAAATTAGTTCAAAACACTTCATTGGATGTTGATTTTTGAGATCCCTGATATCATCATTCAATACTTGGAATAGAGATTGAACAAGTCTAACTTTAGCTTGCGTCACTTGCAAACAATTTAGCACTGATTGAAGATTTTATTTGTTCAATATCATTGTGTTGCCTTCAGTGGTGTTTATTAGAGTGTTCAGTAACTCTAATAATTCTAGATTTCGCTCCATTTGAACATGCTCGCTTGAACTTCTCGTTCACTTTCTCTTTTGTCTCGCTTGTATTCTTGAACTTGCTTCCAGAAAGTTGAGGATGTCGGTTACCACCGAAAATGCATCCAAAAACTTGTGATGTTTTACAATGATCTGAGTTAAACTACTCAACCTTGTCAATTTCAACTCAAAAATGACAAAAGACTCTTGGGTATCGGGCTCAACCAAGAATGCACCCAATTACAAATTCAACTTCACTTGATTTATAAGGACAAGTAAACTTACAAAAGGACTATTTGCAAGTTACAATAAATCATGATTCTTAAGTTGAATTAATCTTCAAATTTGAATGTGTTGTTGATTCTTTTGAGTCGAGTTCTCCTTTGATTATGAGCTTGTTTTTTCCATTGTTGATGTGATTTCCAATTTGATATCTTCGTTGCTTCTTAATTGAGAGATTTGATTGTTCTTGAATGACATTAATTTGAGCTTGAACTTCATGTTTATTGTGTTAAATGATGAATTGAAAGTATGATTGGGTCAACACTAGACATAAAATAACATAAAGCTTCCATGAAAAACTTACCATCACACACAACACAATGTGTACCTAAGATCCCCTTATTCAATTTCGGGAAGATCTAGGACACTTCAACACCACCAAAAAAAAAACATTTTTATTATAATTCTTTGATACAACTATCTCTCGCACTTGTCAAGATCTCTATCATTTGAATGAAAATGTATCATCCCTTGTATCCTTTCAAAAAGACTTCAATGTCCACCTTCTTTACAAAAAATTTTGAAAAGGACTTAAATATCCACCTTCTTTACAAACTTTTTTGAAGTTGATTTTGTTTACATGGATTGGTTTGCCAAAGTTTTATAACCCTTTTAAAAATAATATGTGACATGGAACTTTTCACAATTTTTTTTTTTTGCCAATCCTTATATCCCCTTTACAAATTTGAAAATACAAATCAATTAAAAAAATAATAAAATAAAATTTTACAGACCACGCATTGCTAAGGACTCCGCGTGTTGAATTCAGAGTTGGATAGTTTGGAGCAGATCTCTGGTTTGAAGATCGGAGTCCACCCACTGGGCCTACAAAGAAATACTGGTGCAATTTGTTTTCTTCGGATTTAACGCAAGAGACAACCAATACTTCACATGAATGTACCCACGACCTCCGGATTGGGTGCTATAGGCTGCAAATTTTTTTTCTTTTTCCAATGCTAAGAGTTGTCTTGTGGGTGCAGAGCTCCACCACCAAGGGGTCGACTATAGGTCCTCCTAGGCACAACTGATTATCTGAGGAATCCACCCTCCTTCTCGCACAAAAGAAACAATCTGAATCAGTATTTTCATGGAGGTCTATGTTGTTCGACGACAAGAAATATAGAGCACTATGAAGATCTAAAAAATTTGTTCTAAGAAGTGCGGATTTGACTGTGATTTTGATAGATGGAACAGGGATGTGCATTCAGAGATGAAGAAGATCTGGGCATGGAAGATTTTGATGTTGGAAGAACACGCTTGAGTAGATCAGGGCCTTTGATGGTCCAATCTATGGAGAGTACATTAGATTGATAGTTTTTGGGCTCTCAACAATAGAAAATTTCTCGAGACAATTTCCCGGGTCGTTGGTTACAAAGTTGCAGAGGTCACGAGCAAGATCGCAAGAAATCTCGATAAATCCTTATATGTGCTCAAAAAATGACTGGTTTTTAATAACCTCTATTCCAAATTTGTACTTTGTTTTGCAGATCTATGTCTTTTAAATCAGATCTTACTATGTGCTCTTAATACATTTAAAAATTAAGTCTATTTTTTTTTTTGCTATGCAAGAAATTTACAAATCTGGAAAATGCATTCTACAGGAAATAAATCTACAATTGCTGAAACTTTCAGTAGGAAGTTATCATAATCAATTTGGACAACGATTTTAAGTTTTTGCTCCTCCACACAGAATTTTACACCACATCCTCCTTTTATACAGCCACTCCACTTCACGCATCCTTTGTACCTGCAACACCCTTGCCAATGTTTCACTTTGCACAGTCGCCTTCTAAATTGTTGGGTTCGATATTGGATATGAATTCTCTGCTTCATGGTTAATTCTCTTGTATCCTCTTTCTTCATGCACATCTTCACACCATCAGTTTCACTTCACCAACGATCAATACTAATCAATTCAGATTTGAATGGTTCATGGATCACTACCTTTAAACTTGATATTCTCACCTTCCATAGATCACCACCATGGCTCTCAAGATTAACAGACCAACCCTTAAGAACTATAAGAGCTCTGATACCAATTGAAGAAATTGAGCATAAGAATATTAGGACAAGAAGATTGGTTGAAAAGGCCTCAAGCCATATTTCTCAGCATTGTATTCATCTTAATGATACAAATATATAATACAATAATGAAACCACCTCAATTGTTCTCACATCGACACCTCATTAGGAGATAAGTTAGGAGGAGGAAATATAGGAATCTAGAAACACANACCATAAGGGGACCACTTTGGAGTTCATCCATATTTACTTCTTATCAACCATGACAAAACAATAATGAGTCATATTTACATCAAACAATATTGGGTCCATTACCCAAACTTTTGTTCAACAGGGCTTTCTTCAAGGGTTGACATCAATGACAACCAACCTTAATCAACAAGCATGTCAAATATACAAAGGTGGTATACTAAGACTTAATTATTGTATATGAGAAAGAGGCTAACAAAACTTTTCAAGCTGTTTGAAGGATGGTTCTTTGGTATGTCATAGCTTCCACATAGACTCCCCCTATCTAATATTCATATTACCTGGGAGTCTCTAAGTCAAATGGCTTAGAACAATTCTTTCTCTGATGTGTATTCACCATCATCTTCATTGGTAGATTCATCATTTCTCTGATCTCTGACTTCTTTCTTTTTGTATGTGGATTCATCTTTCACTACAATGCCTGAAAGTACAATCTCTTGAACCTATTCCTTATTTCTCTGTCATCATTTTCTTTCATTTATTTTCCAAACCTTTATGTATCTGACATCTTTCTTTTTCTCTGTAGAATTTTATTCATATCGTTTTAATGCCAATCTTGCGATCTATGGGACCTGTTATTTGTTCACTTGTTCTTTGTGTTTTATTATCCATACTTTCTTATATCTAATATCAGTGTTCTCTTTCATGGAAGTATCGATCATACTTCTACAATCATTATCTATGTGTCCATAGTTATGAAATTTGAAACATTCAATGTTACGTGGGGCCACATAGGCATTTCTTGATTGAACATTTATTTTATAATCCTTGCAATCTGCAACCTAATGTCCAAAATTAGTACAATAAAAACAATGACCATAAAATAAATTTGCATACCTGGGAGTGAATGAACTTCTTTGTGGTGTAGTCCTACTGAATTTCTGCCTTGACTTATCATGATCGTGATTGAAGCTTCTTTGTGGATTGAACATGGATGGTCTTCTTGAAGATGTATCTTCAATAGTTTTCTTAGATTCTAGTTGACCATGATTCCTTCTTTTGAGTACTTCTGCATAACTCTTTCTATTTTTTTCATTCTTCTTTTCTAGCAACCTAGAGTGCTTCTCTTCATTTTCTATAACTGATGTGGATGTTTCTGTCTCTTCAACATTCTTGTTGATCTTGAATATTTTACTTCTCAATGTGACAATTTCGTCTTCAACCTTCTCAACCTCTTCTTATTTCTTCATTATCTGAGACTCCATGACTTCTTCTGTTATTTTTGCTTCTTCAAGNACCATAAGGGGACCACTTTGGAGTTCATCCATATTTAATTCTTATCAACCATGACAAAACAATAATGAGTCATATTTACATCAAACAATATTGGGTCCATTACCCAAACCTTTGTTCAACAGGGCTTTCTTCAAGGGTTGACATCAATGACAACCAACCTTAATCAACAAGCATGTCAAATATACAAAGGTGGTACACTAAGACTTAATTATTGTATATGAGAAAGAGGCTAACAAAACTTTCCAAGCTGTTTGAAGGATGGTTCTTTGGTATGTCATAGCTTCCACATAGACTCCCCCTATCTAATATTCATATTACCTGGGAGTCTCTAAGTCAGATGGCTTAGAACAATTCTTGCTCTGATGTGTATTCACCATCATCTTCATTGGTAGATTCATCATTTCTCTAATCTATGACTTCTTTCTTTTTGTATGTGGATTCATCTTTCACTACAATGCCTGAAAGTACAATCTCTTGAACCTATTCCTTATTTCTCTGTCATCATTTTCTTTCATTTATTTTCCAAACCTTTATGTATCTGACATCTTTCTTTTTCTCTGTAGAATTTTATTCATATCGTTTTAATGCCAATCTTGCGATCTATGGGACCTGTTATTTGTTCACTTGTTCTTTGTGTTTTATTATCCATACTTTCTTATATCTAATATCAGTGTTCTCTTTCATGGAAGTATCGATCATACTTCTACAATCATTATCTATGTGTCCATAGTTATGAAATTTGAAACATTCAATGTTACGTGGGGCCACATAGGCATTTCTTGATTGAACATTTATTTTATAATCCTTGCAATCTGCAACCTAATGTCCAAAATTAGTACAATAAAAACAATGACCATAAAATAAATTTGCATACCTGGGAGTGAATGAACTTCTTTGTGGTGTAGTCCTACTGAATTTCTGCCTTGACTTATCATGATCGTGATTGAAGCTTCTTTGTGGATTGAACATGGATGGTCTTCTTGAAGATGTATCTTCAATAGTTTTCTTAGATTCTAGTTGACCATGATTCCTTCTTTTGAGTACTTCTGCATAACTCTTTCTATTTTTTTCATTCTTCTTTTCTAGCAACCTAGAGTGCTTCTCTTCATTTTCTATAACTGATGTGGATGTTTCTGTCTCTTCAACATTCTTGTTGATCTTGAATATTTTACTTCTCAATGTGACAATTTCGTCTTCAACCTTCTCAACCTCTTCTTATTTCTTCATTATCTGAGACTCCATGACTTCTTCTGTTATTTTTGCTTCTTCAAGNTAAAAAATGTGAACACTTTCCTTTTGTTTCATCAATTCTTTCTTGAGTGACTTGTTTTCTTCTCTTAGTTCATCTAAAGCACTAATCAATTCTGCTTCATAATTGTCTTCATTTTAAATTAGTTTTTATGTCTCATTTCCTTCATGGCATTATATTTCAAGATGTTCATGTTTTTCACAATTAAAGAAAAAAAACATACCTCTGGTGATTATCTACTCTTCATCTTTTGAATCTATCTGACATGGTGAACATATTTCTTCTTGATATGTACCTACATCTTCTTTGGAATTTTCTAAATATGCGATGGGTGAAGAATATATATCATATAACTTATCCCAAAGTTCTTTGGCTGATGAACATTTACAAATCTTGTCTCTTACCAGATTAGGTAATCCTTCCTAAATGAAATCCATTGCTATTTTGTTATTCTTCTTCAATTCCTTCTTGGCTGCAGTCTTTTCTCTTTTTGAACTATTATATCCTGTAATGACTGATAGCCAAATATAATACCCTTATTCCTATAAAAACAATTTCGTCCTACCACTCCACATCTTATACTTTAAACCAATCTTACCATTGAACAGTGGTACTCCATTCTCATAATAATCCATGATCTCCTTCTAGTGGTAAAATTGTTTCTTGAAGTTGTTGGAATACTAAGAGAGGGGGGGTGAATCAGTATTACCCTTTCTTCATAATTAGCAGTCACTTTTTATATTTTATTGATTATCACAATGAATCAATAATGAATTGTATGCAAAATCAATTGTATAAATTTATTTAACAACAATTACAATTTTTTATAAAGAATAGTGAAGGACACCAATCCTCTTTAGAGCACCAACTCTAGAAGACACAGATCCCCTTCTTCATGGCACCAGCCCTAGGAATGACCAACTCCCTTGTATTTAGGGCACCAAACCTAGGAAGCACCAACTCCCTTGTATTTATGGAACCAACCCTAGGAAGCTCCAACTCCCTTATCTTTTACAATTTTCTTAGTAAGAATATGAATCCTTCCATGCTCCTCCCTTCCACCCTCACTGCATAAGTATCTTCAGCTTTCCTTCCTAGAATCTACTTCAACTTTTAATCTTCTGATCTAGACTGCAAAGACACTTTCTTCTCACCACTCTTTCTTGTTTATATATTCTTCAAAATGGCATGAGTGTGATACACTGTGTCCCTTTGTTTGGACCATCACACCTCTTCATCTAAATTAACCATAATTACAGTTTATTATTCTTACTATGAAGGCTTTTCATAAATTGATCACAGATATGGATCAATTTCATCTTTTAACTCGATCTCGAATCTCTGCAAATATTTCAGAAAACTGAGTTCTGCATAGACGCTTCCTTCAAACCATTACATGTGACCAATAATGCAAAACCACGGGCTTATCAACTTTAGCGATGCATTATATTTTACCTTTATATCTTTTATTCCATATGACCAACGGTGGTGACCCGACGATAGGCCAAATGAGCACTTGAGCGCTTATTAGAATCAACGTTCACGATTTAATCTCTCAATGAAATGGATGACTTTCAAGACTTTTTTCCTTTAAAATATTATGAATACAATTTCATTGAACAGATTGGATGGTTCACATTTATTTCGCAGAACCAGATCAATGGTCAGATTTGATCCTTACATGTATCCTTTCACTACTTAATCTGACGGTTGGGACTTAATAAAGCATTGAGATGGATGGCCACCATTTAATTTGGGACTTCGGCTATTCTACTTATGCTATCCTTCCACTGTATTTTGATCAATGGTTGAATATGCACCCAAATTATTATTCAGATCGGACGACTCATGTCCACTTCGGGATTTCGGAATTCGGGACTTTGGGACTTAGGTCATTTGTTGGTGGTGAAAATCCCAAAGTAAATCTCTCGGAGTGATGTAACTTACAGATGTCACTTGTTGACATTGCATGGGTCGATTGGAAACCACGTGTCACTTAGATTCATGATTTACATGTACCTCATCTGCCAATTTCATATTGACACTTGTCATTATCTTAATGTGCCACGTGTCCTTGTTGTCGTGGTCTGCTGACGTGGTCTGTCACATGTTCTTGCTGACATGGTCTGCTGGCGTAGATCTCCCCATGTGACACGTATTCATCTCCTTGATCTAACGGTCATAATACTATCCAAAATGTATCTCAGATCAACGGCTGAGACTTCGGAATTTCGACTTTCGGAACTTCGGGTAATTTGATATCTCGACTTCACAATTTTTTCGAAGTGTGTTGGGTATGTGTTATATTCTTTGCATGATTAATGTGGAGACATTACCTTATTGGATGAAAATTTGAGTTAAAAACTGATCATTGTGACTGCAACACATATTTACTCAGAGTGACTTGAACGCGCGACAAAGGCATTAGTCAGAAATTTTAAGAGACTACGATTTTGAGATCATGTATATCAAAGGAACAATTAACAGAGTAGAAGATGAATTAAGTTGAAGACCTCGCATTTTCTTAGTAATACCACTAAAAATGAATCTTTGAGAAAATATTTTAGAGCTAAATATTGACGACGAATGGTACAAGGAAGTAAAAGACAATATCAGACAAGATACCATGATAGTACCGAGTTATGAGGGTTATTCTTTGGACAGTGACAGACTACTAAGATATAATGGCAGAATTTATGTACCACCAAATGACAAAAAGAGAAACTTAATTTTGAGGGAAGCTCATCGAGCAATGTATATGGCTCATCCTAGAGTCACAAATATGAAGGTAGATCTTAAACCTTTATTCTTTTGTAAGGGAATGGAGACTGATATAGTAAAATTATGTGGTGAGATATCTTGAATGTCAGCAAGTGAAGGATGAACATAGACATACAATGGGTTTATTACAGCCACATGTGATTCCTAAATTGAAATGGGAAGTAATTTCGATGAATTTTATTGTTGGATTTCCACTGACGTCAAGGAGACATGATTCTATTTTTGTAATGATCGACACTTTGATGAAAAGTGTACATTTTATTCTAGTTCATATGACGTATCAGGCACCAGACATAATGATGCAAGCACCACTTGCTATGTCAAAGAAGATCCTCGATTCCACAATTTACTGTACTGGAATCTTCCTTGAATATGGTCTTTCACCATTCTTTGACAGAGCTAAACTTAGTTCTCTGTCACTATGCTTGGCATTCTAGTTTCATT